>PVJI01016757.1:0-37437 GCA_004026765.1 Micronycteris hirsuta
GCATGCGCCCCCAAACTCCCTGTCACCTGCGGTAAGAGTAAGTTCAACCCACCCATTCTGTTATCGACATGTTTGTATCTGCTAGATTCTGAACTCCAAAATTCAGGAACAGTGTCTAGTTCATCACAGCAGCTCACCTGTCACCTAAGACAATGCCTGACACGTGGTTAACCTTCGGTGTTTGTTTGCAGAATGAATAGCTGCGTTCGGTGTTAACGTTATTTATCATTACACAGGTTTCTGTCTGTAATTCTTCACTCCAGAGAATTCCATATACCTGCCTCATCTGCTAACCCACATTACTCCCCGCTGCTGGATGCATGTAAGGCAATGACTTGGCTTACATCTTGTAGTCTCTGACAGGCCCTACATAAACTTTGTGGATCTGTGGAATTCATGATAGCTAAACTGCCTATTTCTTTGACCGATTACAAGGCTCTTTGAACTGAATTCCTCAACAAAAGTGTAGGAGCCTTTCTGGTTAAAGAAGTCTTATTTCAGCACACACACAAAAATGAAGGCGTAAAGACAATTTAAATGCTAGCATATCGTGATCAAAATTCTCAAGACAGACAAGAGAAAAAGCCATGTGTCTGACAAATGCTCAAGGGCTGTGATTAAAAACAAATGATAAGCTCAAGGTTTTGTAAAGTCATCCAAAATCAAAACTGAGGCTCTAACCTCATTTAGCTATCTTTATTGCGTTACAATGTGCCAGAAGGACTACATGACTCCCCAGAGTGCGAGACGCATACTTCTTTGAGCTCTGCTTTGAATCACACTGATATATTGTAGCGCTGTTGTTGCTGAAGTATTCCATATTAAAACTGTGTGTGTGTGCATGCGTGCAGAAAAACATATGGGATACTGCTTTGTTAGGCATTTTTCTCCTGATGAGTCAATTAGCAATACATCATCACACACCAGCCCGACTTTGCCTCCATGTGAGGCCAATCTGTGTCTCTCCTTGAACATGGTAAAAGCAAAGGCAAAAAAGTGGGAGTGAGCCCTGACTTCATGCTTTGCTGAATAGTTTCAGCCCACAGTCACTGATGGAGGATGTGCCCGCCACAGGACTGGAGGTGCTTCAACCGTGCCAAGCTCAAGAATCATTTTGGGTGGAAAAAAACAAGTGGTAAAAATAGCAGAACCGTTGCGAGGAGGTTGTCATCCTTTGTTCTTGCTGCACCTGAGAGAACTTGACCAACAGTCTTGTGAACCAGGAGTTGGAAGGCATCTCAAGACTCGGGAGATTCAAAGAGGCGAGACTCAAACTTGTCAATACAACGCCCAGAATGCAATTCCATGATCATCTGTTTGCAGTTAGCAACCCCTCTCTGTAAGTGCATCCCTGTGCTAACAGAGTATGAATACATCAAAATGATTACATTTGACTGCTTTAATTTCCAAATTGAATCATCACAGACTACTTAGTTTGATTCAATTCAAGCAGCAGTATTTTTTTG
Organism: Micronycteris hirsuta; assembly: GCA_004026765.1. Taxonomy (NCBI): domain Eukaryota; kingdom Metazoa; phylum Chordata; class Mammalia; order Chiroptera; family Phyllostomidae; genus Micronycteris; species Micronycteris hirsuta. Next base: position 1,467 of record PVJI01016757.1, read on the forward strand.
AGGCTTAATCTCAAGCCCAGCATTTTGCTGGATGCCTCAGGTTTAGAAAAGAAATAAAAGGGTTTTTTCCCCATGAATAGAGGGCAAGTTCACTCGTGAGATAAGAAACTCACCGAGAACGCAACTGGAAATAATACAAGAGTATATACCGTATTTGCTGTGTCTAATGCGCATCCATGTTTTACATACCCATTATTATCTCGTGGTCTGTAATCATTATGCCCACGTACAATGCGCATCCCTGTTTTTCCCTCAAAAAATGTGGGCAAAAAGTGCACGTTATACACGGCAAAATATGGTCATCGGGAGCTGAGCCATTTAATGTGAACCACGCAATACATTCTATTTAAGTTGAACAAGTCCCAGCCCAGGTCATGGCCAGCGGAGGACATAACATTGGTTTGTGGAGTAGGGACCAGAGGACAAAGGTACCTTTGACAGAGGGACACCACAGCAGAGGCGAAGCAGCAGGAGCCAGCTCTGCGGGCAGCACACAGGGACGCCAACCGCCCAGAGAAGCGCGCTTCTAAAGCCTTGCCTTGGTGCCGACATCGGTCTGAAACCACATTGGTACGAAGCTCCTGGCACCCCAGACACCCCGTCCCCAGTGATCGTGACCTGTTTGTGGCGGCTGGTGTCTCATAGTCCTGGCTTTGGGTTACAAGCAAGCGTCTGGAGAGGTCGAGCTACGCTGCCTTAGGTGCTGAAGAAACCTGCCCCAGTGCCTTTAGCCACAGGCTCACAGTCAAAACCACTCTCGGAGCTTTTGTAAAGTGAGTTGAAATATATCCACTATTGCTTAGCTATGCCAAATATTATACCTTTTTTTACTTCACATAATCTTGTCTTGTCCTTGAGCCCCCACTGCCACTGATAATTGAAGGAAAACAGTGTCTAGTTAAAATGAACCATCCCCCCTCCTTAGCGATCTCTTCACCAGCCAAGAATGTTGACTCTGTCTTACGGCTAGACATCTCCTGTGGCCGGAAGGCTCTCCTCTGCCTGTCTTCCTCGTCCAGATCTTTTCTGAGTAGAGAGGGAAGCTTCTATGTTATGTGTACGCTGGGGGGAAGGAGAGGAGCATTCTGTCTCTCTGCTCTCGATGCATCAGGCCCATGAGAACGGTCACTGGCCGTTTAGGGCTACTGGGCACTTGAAAAGGGGTGAGGCCCAATCGAGTCATGTTGGAAATATGAAATACACACTGGCTTTCCAAAAGGCTTAGTAAAATGTATATGTGTGTATAATCAATATATTTATATTGATTACAAGTTGAAATGAAAATACTTTGAATACATTGGGTTAAATACAATACGATATGTTAACTGTTAAAATTAATATCACCTTTTAATTCTTTTACCTTTTTAATGTGGTTACTAGAACATTCTGAGTTACCTGTGTAGCTTGACCTGTCCTTTCATTGGCCAGCACTGTTCTGGGGCTTCTGTCTCCTCGCCAGTGGGCCCTGGCCTGTGCTCAGAAGGGGCTGGTCCTTTGTGGTCACTATACTGCTGATGACCATCCGGTCCACATCGTGGCCTCCAGCCGTAAATTCTCCACCAGTTACAGCTTCTCCTTCTCCAGGTAGGCCACTTTGATCTGTCAATCTGTGAAAATGTGATTTATAGTAAGAAATTTACATCCTCTTTGGTCTTCCCCATTTCTGAGATAGAGTTCCTAAAACTACTGGAATTTCCCCTAAGGAGAGCAGAGGAAAGTTTCTCTTGTTATGTTAACGAGTGACTTTGGGAACTTTGAGGTTGGGAAGGTTCTGTCTCAACCTCCAAGCCACCACGGAGTGGGCCTGGAGGTGAGTCACTCCCCAGCGGTCAAGGATCAGTGATGCAATCACACCCACGCCCTGAAGCCTCCTGCAAACCCAAAGGCCAGGCTCCGGAGAGCCACCAGCTGGGGGACTGAGGGGAGACCTAGGAGCGAGGCGTGCTTGGACAGGGCGGAGAAACTTCACCCCCTTCCTCAAGCCCCTTCCTCAGCCCCTTCCACCTGGCTGTTCCTGAATCTATCCTTTTATAATAAACCGGTGATCTAGTAGGTAAAGTGCTTCTCCGGGTTCTGTGAGCCTCTCTAGCAAATTAATTGAACCCAAGGAGGGGGGTGTGGAATCTGAGTTATAGCCATCTTCTTATAGTTGATCTTCTTGGCCTCATCTGTCTCCTTTGCTTCCCTCATATCAAACCCTCTCTTCCCTCCTCCTGCCGCGTAGGTACTTCCCGCCCGTCATCCTCCCCGTGCTGTGGGAGTCCCGGCAAAACCGTGATCTGGTTCGGGAGACCGGCTCTTGATACTCCGGAGAGCTTCGAAGACAGTCTGCACAGCCACGGAGCTCTCCTGGAGAACAAGGTGTTGTCGCGAACGCCGGTGACAGAGTCGGTGACATGCATGCACGGCTGCTAGTTTTACATGGACCATCCCTGTGTCCTGAAATCCTGTGATTCTCTACAGAGCAATCGCTTCTAGGCTTCACATAAACTGTTTCATTCCTTCCTTTAATACACAGGGCCTGGCACAAATAACGCCCCTCGTTCACTACAAAATCTTTTATTATAAAATCATCAGCATGTGATTCTGTAACATAACAATGGCACACTCAAGCACACCACATGACATTTTAGATGAAATGTTCAAATTAAAACTACGAATTATTACACCCATATTACTACCCCGCCAAACACACTCAACCAGGTGTTACTTCTGCTGGACCCTGTGTGTTAAATAATACGTACACAACACATGTTCATTTAAAAAGTTCAGACAGGACAGAAAAAGCATCCCAAATACCAACACCCAACAATAATAACAACTTTGTGACTCTTTCCAGGCACTGTGATTCCAGATTACTACTCTTAGTAATCAGTTTGAAATTCCTGGGGCTATTCTATCCACGCTGTCTTTTTTCTCTGACAGAATCTTGTGAATATATTTTCACATTAATTAATAAAGGAACCTCCTTTCATTTTAATGGCCACCGAGCAATCCACTGTAGGAGCGTGCCCTAATTTTCTTGTCTAGGCCCCTGTGAATGGATTGGGAGGGGCTGAAATGAACAGAGCCAGGACAGACAGCCGGGATAGACATCTTGGTTGATATATTATTTTGCACATGTGCAATTGCCCTTTGGAATAAATTTCAGAAGAGAGATTATGGGTAAAGATATATATATTTTATATTTTCATACATTATGTCAAATTACTTTGTAGGGAGGGTTTTTTTTTCTCTCCACTTCTTATAAAAATGGGTCACCTCAATCTTTTAAAACCTTATAGATATAAAAATTATATCTCACATTTGGTTTTAATTACATATCTTTGATTATTAATATTTTCATATTTTTTCCAAATGTGTTTCTTCATGTATCACTGGCCTGTTAAAACTTATCACTGATTTTTCATATTGAATTTTTTAATAAATTTATTCATTTGTACATTATGGCTATTGATCTTTTGACATGTGTTGTGAATTTTCCCTAATTTTTATTCATCTTTCAGCTTGTTTATTGTATTTTTTCCATAAAGATGTTTTATCATTTAATGCATTTTCAGTTTCTCTGATAGTTTCTAAACAATTAAATATAAATATATACACATATTTTCATCAAATTCTTTTACACTTATCTTTCCAAAATCACTAGCTGTTTAAATATCATCTTTTATACTATTGGGTTGATATACCTTTACCATATAATAAAGGCCCATGTATAAATTTGGTCCTATTACTTGACTTACCAGCGTTTTCTTTGAATCTCTTTCTGAACTGATTAAAAAAACTCTATTTTGTAAAATCAGCAGCTTTATAGCGCACTTTAATGTGTAGTAGGGCATATCATAATCCCCCAAGTCACCCTTAGGTGGGCCACAGTGTGGGTTCTTCTGCTCTCTGGCTTCTGGTTGAAGTCGGACAACGCAGAGATAGCAGAGACTAGGGTAGTGAGGGGCAAGTGTTCACTCCACCAGCTGTCCTCTCGTCCCATCAAAAGTCCCTGCTCCTGAAAGCCAGTCTTTTCACTCAGCTTTCTAAATTCTCTGTCTCAGTGATTGCCAACCCTTGTTTCTGCTTCAGCCCCAGGAGCGATGGCGGGGGTCTGCAATCCCAGTCCTGGGCTGTTGCTCCCAGTCGTCCAGTTTCCCCCAATTTGCTGTCCAAACCTTTACAAACAGTGCCTTTTTTACCCTCTCCTCTCAATAGCCCAATTCGAGTGTGTCATCTGTCTCTTGGGGGAAAATCTTTCTGATTCAAGCAATGACAGTGAATACCTCCATCTAATCCCGGCTCGGTGGGAGTGCTTCCAGGGTTTCACCATGAACCGCCCTGCCCTGCAGCTCCATCCAGCCCTCCCTGCTGCGCTTGAACACCTCTGCCCGCCCTCCTCCGAGCAGATGGCCTCACCTGCTGCTTCAGCTGTAGACAGACCTGCACATCCTTCCCTCCTCCCCTCCTCTCCTCCTGGAAGATGGATTCCTCCTGCTGTCTCAGCCAAATTCCTCTGGCTGTGCCCATGGTCCCATCCCTCGACTGGTCTTGGGGATCTTGGGCTACTCGCTCCAGGTTACCAGGCTGAAACATTTCATGCCTGTCCCATGTGGAAGAGAAGCCCCCATGGGCTCGAGTCCCCTCCGCTGCTGTCCTCTCTCTTCCTCTTCACATCAAGTCTTGATCTTTGCTGTGCCTTCACTCTCCAACTTCCTCCAAGTGCTGCGATGCCTTGGAAGCTTCTCTGGCAAGATGGCTATGTCGGAGCTGGGCAGAGGGAAGGGGGCAAGAGGTTTCTTTGGAAATAGCACCGATGAAAGGTGCAAGTGGGGAAGAAGGGAAGCAGAATTTGCTGCCCCCTCACCACCAGGATGGAAGGAGACTTGACTTGGGGTGGGAAACACACAGTGCAACATACAGATGATGTCTAGTAGGACTGTACTCCTGAAACCGTACAACTTTACTAACCAACACCACCCCAAAACACTCAGTTTAAAAAAAATGGGCCACCCTAAAATATGCTTCTGTGTGATATTGATTAACTTAAGCTGGGTGTTTTTAAGAAATGAAAGACTCGGGAAACACCTCTAATCTTCCCCAGAACTGCCTAAAAGGACCTGGAAGGGGAGCAGCTCCAGGAAGGGAGTCACCCTCACAGCCACTGCAGCCGCAGGTGACCGGTCTGTCCCAGACAGGGAGCCTGGTGAGGCCCGTCTGACCTAAGTCTTTGTGCGCCCCATTGGCAGAGAAGGCTCAGCAAGCATTTATTTACCAAACATTTGCTTTTTTAAAATACTTTATTTTATTTAGAGAGAGGGGAAGGGAGGGAGAAAGAGAGGAAGAGAGACATCGGTTTGCCAGAGAAACATCGATCAGTTGCCTCTCGTGCACCCTCAACCAGGGACCTGGCCCACAACCCAGGTGTGTGCCCTGCCTGGGAATCGAACTGGTGACATTTTTGCAGAGCAACGCCCAGCCCCCTGAGCCACACCAGTCATGGCCTGAACCTTCACTTTTCCACTTCCATGTGAGTTGGCTTCATCCTCTTAAAGTCCCAAACCACTATCCCTTTCTCCTTAGCTCCACATGGCGTGGAAGCCCCGCCACCCGGTTCTTCCCCGTGTTCTGGTGGAGCCCCCAGAGGAACACATGTAATTAAACGTGGGTGTTTTCTCCTGTCATTTTCTCTCACGTCTCTCAGATTGTTAGACCAGCCAAAAGAGCTAAGAGGAAAAAGTGGGGAAATTTTCTCCTCCCCGACAGGAAGGAGCAGGATTTGGGCAGGAAAAGCCTTCCGAGGATGACGCAAATCTGAGAAGTTCTCAGCCAATCCCGCCGGAAACTCTGGGGCAAACGCTGCTGCCCCAGGGAGCGCCGTGCTGGGCAGATGCGTCCTCACCTCAGTCCACGCTCTCGTCCTGCTCCACCCCTGGCTGCGGGCTGTCCGGGAAGATCTGGCCTCCACCTGGGAGCGAGGCAGATTGGGAAGGTGCTGAAAGCGGGAGCTGTCAGCTCAGTGCTGCTGACCTCTCTGTGCTCGACAACCGCGCTCCCCCAGCTCTCCCCAGTGACTCCCTCGGCTTCTCCACGGCATTCGGCAGGTTCTCTTTCTCCGACCATCCCACCGGGGTTGTTCCTCAGGCCCCTGTCCCAGGCCTTGTTCGCTTTGCACCGTGAACACTCTCTCTAGAAAAGTCTCCAATGGTGATAGCTGCCACATGCGGATGACTTAACGCCGTCTGGCTGCAGCCAAGATCTCCTTCCTGAGCTCTCGACACAGAGAGCAAAGCATCCTCTAGACAGTTCTCTTCCACGTCTCATCCTCGCTGAATTCTTTGTTTTCCCTCCAAACCCGCTTCTTCCCCTTCAGTGTCTTCTGTCTCTTCTGTCTCAGTCCGTGGCGCAGTCTCACGTCCTCCCTACAGTCCTGCAGTGACCCTCACGAAGTCTCGTCTCTCTGAACGTCGGCCATCTTCTGATCTGCTCTCTGCATCTACCCGCCCCTCTCCAGTTGCGAGCCACGGTACTTTTTTGCCTCTAGAATATTGCAGTGGCCTCCAAACTGTTTCCTCTCCTTTCTGCTTTACATCCTATTTTCATTCAACCTTGTTATCAGTTAAATACACTTTAAAATAACCCTGCCTCTGGTGAGGGAAGTGCACATTAAAGCAACATCGAAATATAATTTTTTAAATTTTCATTTATTCATTTTTAGACAGAGGGGAAGGGAGGGAGAAAGAGAGGGAGAGAAATATCAATGTGTAGTTGCTTCTCACACCAGGGACCTGGCCTGCGACCCAGGCATGTGCTCTGGCTGGGAACTGAACCAGCAACCCCTTGGTTCTTAGGCTGGCGCTCAATCCACTGAGCCACGCCGGCCAGCACTGAAATATCATTTTTGCCCGCCGTACTTGTTCCCTGTGGCTGCTATAATAAATCATTACAAGTTGGTAGCTTGAAACAATAGGAATTTATGTCCTCACAGTTCTGGAGACCTGACGCCTGAAATAGAGACGTCGGCAGGGCCGCGTTCCCTCTGGGGCCTGGAGAGAAAGCCCGTCTCTTCCATCTCCCATCTTCTGGGGACATGGTATCCCTAGGCTGGTGGGCTGGTTGCTCCAGTCTCTGCTTCTCTCTTCACATCGTCTTCTTCTCTGCAGGTCTGCCTCAAAACTCCCTTTGCTTCTCTCTCATAAAAATGCATATGACGACATTGAGGGCCCACCTGGATGACCCAGGAGACACCTTGCTCTCAAAATGTCTAACTGAATCACATCCTTTCCACGGAAGGTCATATTCACAGACTCTGGATCCCAGGATGTTGATTTATCTTTTGGGAGTGGGAGTTGGGGGAACCATTCAGCCCACTGCAGCTATCAAATTAGCAAAACTTTAAATACAACAAACGCTCGATGCAGGCAAGAGAGCCAAAAAACCGGGGTGCATACACACCCACAGCTAGTGCGACTGTAAATTGGTACAACTCTCAAAACCATGTGGTAGTGTGAATTAAGACCCCTGAAAATATTCATACTCTTATCTAGTGATCTCACATCTAGAAATCTGAGACAGATATACTTAAATATGGACAAACAGAAGATTCAAATGTATATATGCATAAAAATTTGTATACGTATGGAGAAAAAACTAGAGAATGTTGCACCAAAAATACCTATCATGGCTATCAGTGATAGGACATGGACGTTCTTATTTGTATTTGTGGGTGGGTGTGAAATGTTTTGGATGACCATTCCTTACTTTAATAATCAGTTAAGTCTGTTTTCAAGTGTAATCCTGTGAGTTGTGGAGTGGAGTTTGATTCACAATGAAGGAATAGATGACGAGTCAGGGAAGAGTTGCACGCAACTTTCCAAAATATTTCAAATCTGATTTGGCTATATCTCCAGAGCCAAAGCAAGACAGAATAAAAAGCTCAGTTCTGGAAATCGGACTTCTGGCATTTTCGACTAAACCCCCACGTGTGCCAGGACCCGTCTGTCTCCGGAGAAAGTTAAAAGTCAGAGAGATAAGTGAAGCCAGGTCAGATCTCCATGCTATGAGGCAACAGGGGACCCAAGAGGTGCCCCCTTGCTCATTTTATCACCTACAGGCAAGCAGCTGCACTCCAGAGAAACGTGAGCGTCTCCTGTCTAAACAAGTGTTCTAGAGAGAGAAATGCAGTATCTCCATTGGGCTTCCGTGTTCCTAAATCTATCGATTGCATTTGACAATGTCCTGCAGGTGAAGTAACTGGGGAGAGATGTGAGTCTGTGAATTTCCTTTTGGGAACAATTTAAGAAACAAAGAAGAAATGATTCCTTTTATTCTATGGCAAATCTAGCTACATACAGCACAAAATTATTGTTTGATTTTAACTCCTGTATGAATTCTGGTTTGAGATCAAGATATTGGTAACGAAATCATTAGTAAGCAAAAGGCTGTGTAAAATATTGTGAAGAAAGAAATCCCCCCTACAACAAGAAATTTTGTAAATGTGTCAGTTCCAGTGAGGAGTAATGTGTTCGACCCGCGTTGCACTCTGAAAAAATCATGTAGTTCAACAAGACGAACGCCGTTTTTGTTATGAAATGCTACCACATATGGTTTGATATAACCTGAGGGCACTAATGAGCCTTAAAATGTAGTTAAAGAGAATTTATTTAGCATCTGCTTATTCAGTAATTATTAACCTCATCTATTCAGTGCCTTACTCAATAGTCACCAAGAAGCAAATGTCTCGCAGATCCTGTCTCAGGAAGCCTTAGAAGAAACGATGGCTTCCCCATTCAGGACTCACAAAACGTCTTAAGGATTAAGAGAATTGTTGTCAAAGGGCTCTCCTCTTCCATTATGCACAAAGATCTCAAAGCCTTTAACCTCAAGAGATTATGCAGAAAGTGTGCATAGAGTTTCCCCAGAAGAAATTCAATTTGGATGACTAACTCCATGAGAAGATGAAGCCCAAAGAAATGGACAAATGAACCAAGGAGGACGGACGGGCTGACGTTGGGCGATTATCCCAGCAATTAAGATCCAGTTAGGTGTGTTCCTCCTCGTGACAGTGGTAACAGTTCAGAAAGGCTTTGTTCAAAGGAACTGACTGCGTTACAAGCAGGAAACATCTCTAGGTTGGTTTGCAAATAGCTATTATTTGAAGTAACTGGTAAAGACATTCGTGTTTTGCTTTCATAATCTGCAGAGGAAATAATTTTACATGGAGAGTGAGGCAAAAATAAATGCATCTGTTATGTCAAGCATTCACACGTATTTCACACACACACACACACACACACACGTCCATGGATAAACTCCTAAGTATGTATAAGGACTGTCTTTGGCATTCTTCAGTCAAAAAATTACGAAATGACAGAAAGAGTCATTTTTTTAAGAGTAAATTTGAAAAAACTTCAGTCTCAGAGGATTGGTATGGGGATAAGAAATTAAGAAAGACCATAGCAACACTGGTTAAGTAAATAAGAGAGACACTAGACCGCTGTCAGAAAGATAACATGGACATATTTGTTGCCTGTGACATTCTTTATTATAGAACAGCATGTACAGTACATGTCTGTACAGGTGTGTGTGCATGTGTGCATGCAGAAAGCTGTCTTTGTCGCGGGGTGAGCACCCGATAAATATTTTGTTAAATGAACAGGATGAATCTCATGGTACGAAGACCTGGGTGAATTTTAGTTTCTTCTTTTTGTTTTTCTATATTATTTTAATGTTTTCCTAAATAAAAAAATATATATATTTAGAAGTAGGAAAACATTTTTATTCTTTTAAGGGAAAAAAATAACATTATTACTTGCCTACATGTGACTCAGTAATGCAATATCTTAGAAATACCACTTATCACTCAATTTGGATTCAATAGCATTCACTCTGCAGTTCCAGGTGTTGTCTTGTCCAAAAGCCCTGTCTTTAGAGCCCTGAGGAGAATTTGGATGAGGAAAACTTATCGAAGATAATGGTGTATATATGAACCACCATAAATTAGGAAAGGGAAAAAAGAGTTGCCCATTTCTGCACATTTCTGCATGTTAATTCAGCGTTTCTCTCACTTTTCTACTTGGGCACCCTAACTGGAGGAAGAAGAACCTGGAAGACCTCCACAAACTTGAAATTTCTTTAAAGTCTTATGTTTGATCTAAAAAAACACAAGAATTTCACATTGTGTTTCATAACATAGCTATAATTTAACACAACATTGGGTGTCAATATATTTATCCTAGAGTAATATTGATGCTCCAAGAAAAAGCTGGCCACGTTTTTTCTGGTGGTTTCAGTGAGTGCCTGGTGGGCAGCGGGGGTGGGGCAGCCCCCTGTGTAAAAGAAAGAAGTCAGTCCTGAGAACACAGCGCATAAACTCAGGATCACCAACAGGCCAGTTGCTGTAACAGTTCTCTTCACGACTCAAGTCCTAAACACGAAAATAGTCTGTTAAAGAAGTGAAATATGGACTGGTAAGGTAAGTAAAACATAGTTAATAAGTACTCGTTTCAGCACATCAAAAAATCAGGGATAAAACTGATAGAAAATTTTTATTTTGGAAGAGTTTTTGTGTGAAATAATCTTATCGGAATTCTGATGATATTATACCTTTCCAACAGATGTTTTGTAAAATGTAAATGTTTACAAATGCTTATTAGAAAGTGAATAAGCCCCAGATGTTCATAAATTACCCACAATGTCAAATTTAACTTTAAAACAAGATATTAGTTCTTCCTCTTCCAGGACAACAAAACAAAACTTATGTATCAATCCTCCAGAAAATGTTATCTTTGAAAATATGCAATTTTTCTCTCTTAAGAAAACTGTTCTCACAATCCTTGAGATTCAAAAAAGTAATGTTGAAGAAAGCACTTAATATATTTGGATTTGATCACTCTTCTAGTTTAGAAAGGAAAAATAAAATTACCTTTTATCACTCTTCTTGTTTAGAAAGAAAAAACATGATTGCCCAGTATAGCTCGATAAGAAGAAGGCATGCAGTAATAAAGATACCAGTGGATGAACATGAAATTAAAACCATGTGGGAACTTGGCAAGAGGATCAGAACAACCCAATTACAATTTCAAAATTAACCTTTTTGAAAATTTTTGGTAACTGAGCAATCAAGAAAAATAAATTCTATGTTGTGATGAACCAGTTACTGCTCAAAAACTCTAAAATAATAATATCTTTTTGCAAGAGAGTGAAATGGGAGCTGACTGTGTGGGGAAGGCATTCAGTGCTAAGTGAAACTTTAAAGGATTCTTTTTCTTTTGCAATTTATTCATTTCTTGGGTTCAGTGAAACGTGTTGGGTCACAAAGCATGATCTTATTTTATTTTCCTTTTCCCCATAAAACGTAGCATTATAAAATAAAAATCACAGAAAAAGTTGATTGACTTCTAGCCAGAAAAAAGGGAGGGATTTAGAAAGGAATTACAAGTAGTTTTTTTACATCAAAAAAGCAACTCAACGCAGTAAATTACTATATTTGAATGTCCTATTTTTGCACCACATTTAAATTGTTGGAGCCTGCAAAAGTAAATGCCAATGCTGGATTCAAAGAGATATTTACCACATTCTCCAAACCGATGGGAAGAACACACAGACACAATGGGGATTACAAGTCTCTTTGCTGAAGTCTCCCCGATTCGAACCTGTTTTTTCCTCTTCCAAAGAACAAGAGATAATCTCCCTGAAATAAATATTTCCCCCTTTAAAAATTGATTCAAACAAAAGACAATTGGGGAAAATAAAATACCAAATACATAGTTAAGTTGGGAAATAATAAATATATATAAACATAAAACACTAAGATTAGATCTCTCCTCTAGTTTCAAAAGAAAAAAAAAAGCTAATGAGCAGACAACCACTTGTAATTTAGGGGCTGGTCTTCCCTTGACAGCCCACAGATCAATTAAACCCTTCAAATTAGTTTTGATGTGTTAATGTGTGAGTTCCCTACCTCCTCAAGTTTTCATGGGCCATCACTGGGTTTTTATGCCGGCTCCCCGCTGAATGGTTTATTGTGTTTTGCTGCAGTTAATACAAGGTAGTTTAAAGCTATGTAAATACAGAGAAAAATAACTCGAAAGCAGATTATTTCCCACTTTATTTTCTCACACTATCTTCTGTCCTCTACTAGCTAAGAAAAGGTAGAACATATTGGAAGCCTGATTCGCTTTTCTCTTCAATAGCTGCATCTGTAAACTTTAGCGACACTTTCAGATGATCAAAACAGAGCTAGAGGCCACGTCTCACTTTCTGTAACCTGTTCAAATAACACCTAGACTCCCAAAATTGTTCACCTTAACCTGTTGCAAGCACTTAGTGCTAACATGGAGTGACCAACAGGGAAAATATTTTACCTGTTAAAATATTTTAAATTGGTGACTGGGTAATTCGTTTCACACATGATGGGACCCAAAACAATCCCTCAGTTTCATGTGACAGGGAATTACTGTCACGTTTGCCTCCCCAGTGCTTCCTGTTGGGGGTGAGGGGTCTATTCTTCAGCATGACAAAGTCTGATTCCTGAATGGCCCGCGGTGTCAAAGGGCCATTAGTATGCTAAGCCTTTTAGTGGCCTGGGATAGCTCCATCCTGCTCTCCTCAATTGTTGCTATTGGGCCACGTGACTGACTGATGATTTCAAGGCAAGCTTTGGAATCTTGATGTCTTCCAGAAATTAATATTCCTTCTGGTAACATAATCTATTGACTGCTCTTGCGCAATTCTCCAATGCCTGAAAAGAAGGACAGTTTTAGTGAAGCTCCCAAGCGATGAGAAGAGAGAAGATTCGGCCAGCTTCTCTTGTGATTAGGTTTGAAGAGTTTAAAAAGACAAGTCTAATCTGTTTGGGAAAACCGTTGACAGCTTTTATCATGGTCTTCATTTTAATAAATTCTACAAAGAATGGGGACAATCAGATTTTGGAAGCAATTTTTGAAAACTGAATGAACTATAAAAATGTTTATAGTGATTCTTTTGTGTGTGTGTGTGTGTGTGTATAATCAACTCTTTATCACGCAGCTCTGATATTCCTTTTGCATTGCTTAAGAATATTCTTTTCATGTGTATTAACTGCCAGCATCCACGTATAGCAGAATAAGCACCAAACAAATGTGAAAAGGAAAGAAAGTGAACCCGGTGATTTCTGACTTCCTATTGACCAGTTACTTATTTTATGATGTCTTACTCTCCATTTAGCTTGCAAGCCAATAAGGAAGTTTATTGAAGTAGCACATTTAGCTCCAAGGAAGGTTTGAAAGTTGACATGCTCTATAGATTTACCTGCCAATGGTACCAACGGCGGAGCTGGCCAGGGGACGCCAGAGGACAAAACCGAGCAGTCTCTTGGCCTTGCAGGAATGACATCGAAACAGAGCATGCCACCCAGAGGGGTGTTCCAAGAATATCAGCCACTTGCATATTCACATGCAGAGAGAAAACACCCACCAAAGTTCAACGCAAAATGTTTGTTTGTTTGTTTGTGTGGTTATTGACATTCACCTTATCCACAAATTCGTGTTTAGTCCTTATGGGTAAAAACACGAACGCTGGGAAAGTCTCGTTACTCTGTGGCTTTGTATAGCAGAGACTGCCCAGTTTTTCAGTAAACTTGCCACTTTTCGAATTTTTTCCTGGGTGCACAGCTGGACCACACACCCCTGCCTGCCTTGCAGCTGGGTGTAATGCCACCACCGAGTTTCAGCTAACAGGATGTATTTAGCAAAACGTGCAGACTCAGGTGCTGAAAGCCTCCCCCTTCTGATCGCCTCTGCCGTTTCTCCGCCCCGCCTGGCTGGGATTCTGAGACCAGGCTGAGGAGGACAGAGTCACACGGTAGAATTAGCCTCCTCCATTCCAGAAACACTGCTTGGGGACGTGCCGGCCCGACAATCAGGGATATGTAGTTTGCACGCCACCTGAGTAAGAAATAAACTTCTGTTATTCTTAAGCCCTTGCACATTTCTTCTCGGAAGGGGAGCACCGCTGAAAATAACGTCTAAGTTGGGACATCGCCTTGGGGTTCGGGCGGCCAGCAGTGAGGAAGCTGGGAGGCTGGGCAGGTACAGCGCCCTGGTGCCTACAAACATCACGCTTGGTAGCTTCTGAAACACCAGCCCGAGGTAGGCGAGACCGCGTGGGCGCGAACGACTGGCAAAGCGCCGGGCGACTCTCAGCAATCGCAAGAATCGGATGTGCTCTGAAAAGAACTCCAGGTTGCAAACAGAAATGCAAGGGGATCGAGGGAGCCCCGAAATTTAGTTTCTTGAAGGGTTAGAAAAGTCAACTTCTTGTAATCCTACAGTATAGGAAACGAGACTGAAAAAACAAGGGTTTTGAGCAAGAAGGGACCAATGAGTTCTAGTTTGCCCAGGATAATCATGGTTTCTGAGTATTGTTTCTTTCTAAACATGAATACTATTAGCCCTGGCTGGTGTAGCTCAGTGGATTGAGCGCGGGCTGGGAACCAAGCGGTCCTGGTTCGATTCCCAGTCAGGGCACATGCCTGGGTTGCGGGCCAGGTCCCCAGTGAGGGCCATGTGAGAGGCAACCATACATTGATGTTTCTCTCCCTCTCTTTCTCCCTCCCTTCCCCTCTCTCTAAAAATAAATAAAAATAAAATCTTTAAAAAAAAACTTTACTGTTTAAACATGAATACTATTAATATGACTCATTCCGAGGCAAAATAAGATTATAGGCGAGGCTTTCTTCGCAAGGTGCAGGTGCCGTCCAGGTCGCTGGCTGGTTAGGAGAGAGGAAAGGACATGGCATAATATAGTTACCTATTGCCGTGGAACAAACAACCCTAAACTCAAAGCACAACCATTGAGCTGCTCCTGACAGCGCACTCAGACACCAGCTCGGTGGGGAGGTCGCGTCTCTGCTCCGCCGTCAACTGGAACGTCCTGTATCGTAAGAGACAAGGACGCAGAGAAATCAATGAGGTTTGAGAGTGATGCCCAACAGGGACCTTTGAGTGTGGTTACGGACTCCTGGGACTGACTGAAAAGCCCATAAATCAGAAATCCACGATGATGCAGAAGGAATTGTGCTATCTACACCATTACTCGCCCAAACTTGAACATCAGGAGCGAGCGGTGAAAATGGAGCAACCCCCAGGAAGGGCCCACTTCAGAGGGGTCTGTGGAGGTTCCTGAACGAGGAAGTGCCTCTGAGGGCAGGGCCTGGGAACTGCCGAGAACAACGGTCGAGGGACTGCCTGCCAGAAGAGTCAGGGCCTCGCCAAGGCAAAGACCCTCACAGTGCCTGCTGAATGAAATTTCAGACTTGGGAAGACCAGTAAGGACCGTGCATGGCTACCTCTCCTCCTTCCCGAGTACGAGTGCTTATGGCCGTCATCTGCCCCTCTTCCGCCACTGGAACTTGCGTGTGTATGTGGATGGAAGACAGGGACTGACACGTGTCTTTAGTTCCCGTGGGAATGCTACAAGTTGGTACATCAATACGGATTTCATCCGGATGCGGCGTCTGCGTGAAACTTTGGGCGGTTTTCCTCGGGAAGGAAATGAGTGTTTTCTGTATGCAAGCAGAAGAGAGTACAAGCCTATCTGGTGATCAGAGGAGCAGACCGTGGCAGGACCTTTACGTGTTAGCCCCACGTCCATCTCCTTTTCCTTCAAAGCACGTGGATTTACTATTTTTCCAAGAATTCCTCTTGTAGTTAAGGGTTGTTGAGTGACTGAATTACGGCCAGTGGAATGTGGATAGGAGGGTGCGTGCCACTTCCAAGCCTGATTGTTAAAACCTTTCCTCGTCATCTGCCTGTTATCTTTTCTCCTCCACTCACAGGACAAAAGGTCTCCAAGGACCTTGACAAGGGTGGAGCCTGGGTCCTTGGACTGACTGGGACCCTTATCTTATTTCCATGAGACACAGAGAATTTAGGGTCTGTTTGTTAAAGCGGTTAGCATATCTTAACTAATACAAGGAAAGTAAATTTACTGGAGGTAAACATGATCTGATTCACAAATTACTGCTGGGTTAGTCTTGTTTATGATTAATAAACCCCGTTGTGTTCATTGTCGATAGGTATTTTAAAGTTTTTCTTTCCTTTTATGGGTTCAGGAGGAAAATAAAACCTGTATTTCCTAGAGTGAGTGGTGTTTATCTGCTCCCCTCTCCAGCTGGGGGTGGTCTCTGGCCCTTTTCCACAAGTCTGCACTGCTGACTTGCCCCTCCCTCCCTGGTCCCAGCCCCCACTCTGCATCCTGTGCTCTGGTTTCAGACCCCACTGGAAGATCCCAGCTTTGGGGCAGCGCTCATCCCCGCGGGGCTGCGCCCCAGGGGCGTCGGCAGCTCCTGCTGGTTCTGTTATCTGAGTTGTCTCCTTGTTTGGCTCCTCAGCAATTCCATCACCTGTGTAAACAACTCCCTGAATTAAATTTCCTCCAGTTAAAATATCTGGAGTGGTTTCTGTTTTCCTGGCAGGACATTGACTGATACGTATGTATGTTGAGAAGGCCTCATTGAAAAGGTGCCGTTTGATCAAAGACTTAGGGGAGGAGGGTGTTAGCTGTGTTGATGTCTGGGGGGAAGTGTATTCCTTGCAGAGGGAGCTCTCCTTGAAAGGGCCCTACAGTGAGAAAAGGCCTGGCGAGCGCAGGGTGAGGAAGGAGGCTATGGCAGTTGAGGCAGAGAGAGGTCCTGCAGCCATCTGATCTCCGATGTGAGGACCACTGCGGGGTTTGAGCGAGGGGATGTCATGCATTGTCTTGCATTTTTAAAGGACCGTCGTGGGAGCTGTGTTGAAATATATTCTAGGGGCAAAGATGAGAAAAGGAAGACATGATGAAGAAAAGACTCAAGCAGCATTCTAGGCAAGAGATGACGGTGGCTTTGACCTGCGAGCTAGCAATACAGGCAGCTGTGATTTGAAGGCAGAGCCAGAGGTACTTAGTTGGGTAAGAGATAAAGAGGTATTAAGGATGGCCCATGGTTTGTGGCCATCCAGCGGGGCAGAAGCAAAATGGCCAAGAGCCTTCGAGTTACCTGCGTGTGTGCCACACATTTTATTTTCCCTTATGGTCTTCTTCCGGTGTTAATGGTTCCAAGTCACAAAAATAGTTTCTGGTAACTGTTTTCATGTCTTTAACTGCCTGTTGTCTAATTTCCTGTTTAAGGCCTTTGTGAATACTCGGTAGTGTGAAATCATTTTTCAGAAACATCCCGCCGTGTCTCAGAATTAGTGTACCCAAGACAGGGAGTCGAGGCTAATCCAAAGCTTGAACACTGAAGGAACAAAGTTGCCACCAGTGAAGATGGGGCAGGCGGCAGGGGGGGACAGATCACGAGGAGATCAGGAATTCACTGTGGACGCGTTAGGTTTGTGATATCTATTAGCTATCCGAGTGAGGAAAGCGTGTAAACAGTGGAAATAAAAGCCTCTCATTCATGAGAAAAGAATGAGCTGGAGACTAACGTTCAGGAGCTGTCGGTAAACAGATGACACTTAAAAGCCCTGAGACTGAATGAGGCTGTCAAGGGAGAGGACAGGCAGGCCAAGGGGTGAGTGCTGGGACCTTGCACCATCAGCATTTTGGGAGAGAAGGAGGAGGAACCCGCTCAAAAGAACAGAGAGATGAAGTGGGAGGAACCCAGAGCCGCACAGCATCCCGGGAACCCTGCGACCCTGAGAAGCAAGTGTATCGAGAACCGAGAAATCAGTTGTGTCAAATGACAAGTCACCTGACAGCCTGTGGATTGACCACTGGGTTTACATAGGGAAGCCATCGGAGTCCTGGAAGGAGCAGCTAGGGAAGTGGTGGGAGACAGCACACACAGGCAGCTCTTCAGGGGACTGTCATTGCAAGGACATGGGGCTGTAGTTGGTGCGATAAATTGAGTCAGCATTTCGGTTTTTTTTTTTATTTTTATTTTTAAAAGAATTTATTTCCATTTAGAAGGGGGAAGGGAGGGAGAAAAAGAGGGAGAGTGGGACAGAAACATCAATGTGTGGTTGGCTCTCACACACTCCCTACTGGGAACCTGGCCTGCAACACAGGCATGTGCCCTGACTGGGAATTGAACCAGCGACCCTTCAGTCTGCAGGCTAGCACGCAATCCACTGAGCCACACCAGCCAGGGCTGCTTTTTAAATGGGAGAAATGATCACCAGCTTGGGGACTGAGGAGAATGTCCCAGGAAATAGGGAGAGGTTTAAGGTGTAGAAAAGAATGGGTAGACGTGCTGGAACATTGTCCTCAGGTGGGCGCTTCTCAGGTGGGTGCTTCAGGACAGTTCCTAGCTCATGTGCAAGTGGAGCGATTCCCTCTCAGTAGGGATGGGAACAGTTCGCCTACAGTAATTGAGGGAAGACAGTATGCGCATGCCGTTGCTGGTAACTAACACCGTGGTGTGCGCCTGAAACAGTGTTCTTTTGATTAATTCCATTTTCTCAGTGGTGTGGGAAAGTCATCAGCAAGAAGCGAGGGTTAGGAGGAAAGGTAACAGAGGTTTGAGGAGTGAGAAGAAAGTGTGAGTCATTTAATGAAATGAGAAATTGAATAGGATGAGATTATATGAATATGGAATAGAGAAAAGTTGAGTAGGATTGCCAAGGAGAATCAGGGACCCATCTGAGGTTCGTAGCCGGCGGAGCCAAATGAGTGTGGTTTGGTGCTCTTTCCCCCAGTCACGTTCAGCTGCGTGGGTGGGTGCAGGTGCAGGATACAAAGAGAGCTGGCTCAGGTGGCAGTTTCACTGAGTGTAAGGAAGTGAGAAAGGTAAGGGACTTGTGAGTGCAAGCAAAAAACTCTTGATAATAATCGGCCATGGGATTTAATTTGGAGGAGGAGGGAGAATCCTCTTCAAGAGAGTGCAGAACAGGGAAAGGGAGGGAGGATCCAAGGATGGGCAGTTCTTATAGGATCCAAGGGTGGTTAGCAGACCCAGGCTCCTTCCACCTCATCGTGGGCATCTTGTCTTCATGGTCTGCATCTTTACTTCACATCCAGGGAGCCGGATGATGGAGGAGATAGAGAGAAGGGGGCAGGGAGAGGAGGTACGGCCACCATCTATGTTTAAAGGAGGCCTCCCAGTTGTCATACGACCCTTTTTTCTTACATTTCATTCGCCAGAACTAGTTACATGGCCATTGCTATCAAGAGAGAGGCTGGAAAAAAAAAGTCTTTATTCCAAAGACCAATAAATAAAAAATAAGCATAAAAGAAAGAAAATATGTTGGGTTAGGCAATAATTATACTTCTTTGCTCCTAAAATGTACATTTCCCCACATTTTACCTCTCTGAAATCGGGATACATACTATACAGTTGGTAGTGTGTCATGGTTCAATTTTTGCTTTTTTTTTGTAGAGAAACTAACAATGCATTTTATAGCTGACGACATCTTCTGCTGGAAGAAAGATGGTAGTGTTCTGCCAAGACAGAGAATGCCGGATAGGAGGAACAGATTAGCTTCGGGTAAAAGAAAGGGAAGGAATATATTAGTTTGGTTTTCTACATCTTAAGTTGGAGAATTTAGGGTCGGACTGCCAGACTGTGATGGGCCATGGGATCGAATTTATGTAGGAAAATTCCTTGAGTTCTTCAGAATTTTGATTGTTTGGACCCTTTGTTTTCCAAAGATAAGTTCAAGTGGCTGTTCTTCCCAATAGGTAGAAATTATTTCTCTTGTTGCCAAAGACTCAGCAGCCCTGCCAAATGTCATAATAATTTTATAAGATGATAATGTATTAATTCAAGCTTGTCAGTGAAATTAGCAGTGAAAAATAAAATGCGATTTAAAATATTAGTTTGTAGCCAATAAGTGATGGTGAAATTTTTTCAAGTCTTTGGCAATTGCATGTGAAACTTCTGATAGAAATGTCTGGTTTTAATTTATTTTCTTCTGGATGCTTTATTGGAGACCCATGTGCAAAGGGGAAAAAATTAAAACCAGACAACTTCAGATCCACTGTAAATTTCACATGCCATCAGAAAGACTAAACTAAACGTTTCTTTTGGCCACCATGCTTGGAATGCAAACAAAAAGTAAAATTGATTCACATTTTAATACTCCTACTTGAAATATTAAAATGGTATTTGGACCGAGACATCTATTAAGCCTAGTGGTAGAATCTATAATTTGGGTGAAATTGTAACAATAAATAAATAAATAAATACCCATAGCGAATTATTTCTGTTCTTGAAAGGCCTATATCCTGTATTTGAAATGTGAGAAATAAGGAAATGAAAGGGGTTATTAAATTTTTTTCCGAAAGGCAAGCCTCGTAAAAGGTGGACTCATGGTTTCAGGTCTCTTGCCAAACACCACAGGCCCCTATTCCCCACATCCCACCAAGGTCTTCAGGAAATGGCACTTGATCAAAGATGAAATATTAGAAACTAATAAGTTCTGTAGACCTGAGAGAACAATCACATTAAAAATAATTTGTTCAACAAATTGGCAGTTACAAAATAGTCCCCGGGATGTAAAGTATAGCATAGGGAATATAGGTAATAATTTTATAATAACTATGCGTGGTGTCAGGTTGATGCTATATGTGTTGGGAGGATCACTTTGTAAGTTAGATAAATGTCTAACCACTACACTGTACACCTGAAACTAATATAATAGTGAATGTCAACGTTATGTAACTGAAAAAATTAAAAAAATTGTACAAGCTTTTTCTAAGCAAAATTAACAAAAAAGAAATGGCACTTTCCCCAACTTAGTTTTGATATTTTAAAAGTTTCAGTTAAATTCTTTCATTCATTCATTTATTCATCCATCCATTCATTCATTCTATACCGACTTTGGGGCCTGTTCTGTGTCAGGGATGAGGCTAGGTACTGGGAAAACGATGAGCAAACACAGATGATCTCTGTCCTCAGAGAACTTACCTCCCGTTTCAGAGAAAGAGATGATGGCATGGCATTGAAACCACCAGAGTACGAGAGGCACTCTGAGGAGAAAGATATGGGGTACAGGGGGGTTCACAGGAAGAGGAGCCCACGTGGCCAGCGCAGTCCGGAGTATTCCTTGTACAAGAGCGCTGGTGAACGTGTTTTTGCTGCAGGGTGTCTCACCAGTAGAGGGTTAGACAATAAAGCCCCTTCGTACACCAAGGAGTCCGGAGACGTTTTAATTGGGTTGATTCAGAAGCTCAACAACGCCATGAAGGACCCAGGCTCTTCCCCTCTCTCTGCACTCCTGTCCTTTCTTGTTGGCTGGACTCTGACGTTTGTCCCCTCATGCTGAGAAGATGCCACAGCTCTAGACATTATTTCCACATGCAACTGCAGCCAAAGGCAGGAAAAGAGGCATTTCTCTTTGTCCCTTTTTTCCTGAAGCTTTTTTTTTTTTTCTTCCCAGATGGGCTTTCAGATCCCCTTGGCCATGTGCTAGCTGAAAGAGCTGATGGGAATGCAAACGCAGGACATTTTTTACTGTCCCTAGTAGGATGACGTCAGTGAGGCTCTGTCGGCAAGAAAGGGGTAGATGGGAAATGCTGATAAGGTACCTGCAGATTCTGCCCTGGCTGGTGTAGCTCAGTGGATTGAGCGCGGGCTGGGAACCAGGGGGTCCCAGTTCGATTCCCCGTCAGGGCACATGCCTGGGTTGCGGGCCTGATCCCCAGTGAGGGCCATGTGAGAGGCAACCATACATTGCTGTTTCTCTCCCTCTCTGTCTCCCTCCCTTCCCCTCTCTCTAAAATAAACAAATAAAATCTTTAAAAAAAAAAAAAAAAAAAAGGTACCTGCAGATTCTGCCACAGGGTCTGACTCTCAGCTGCCATCTTAAGGGCAGGGAAGCTGCCCAGATAAGACGCGGAAGGAAAATCATTCCAGTATGCAGCAGCTGGTGAAAGGCTCCAGGGCAGGACAGAAACCCAGTCCTGGGCCCACGAGGAGGGTGGGGCACATACCATGTGGAGCCTGTCAAATTAGGTGTAGGGACTTGGTCTATATCCTATTGGTTTTGTTTTTCTGGGGAATCCTGATAAACATATCATGGAATGCTACTCAGCAATAAAAAGGAATGACCTATTGATATGGGCAATAACTTGGGTGGACCTCAAGGGCACTGTACTGGATGATAGAAGCCAAATGCAAAAAGCCATATACTGCATGAGTCCGTTTAGGTAAAATTCCTGAAATGTCAAAATCATAAAAATGGAAACAGAGTAGCGTACTTTATTTCAATGTCAGGTTCCCAGCTTTGATGTTGTGTCAGTTACTTAAGATGTAATCAGTGGGAGAAACTAGGTGAAGGGTACACAACACCTCTCTGTGCTATTTTTACAATTTTCTGTGAAATCTATAGTTATTTCAAAATAAAAAATTTTATAGAAAATTCTCCAAGACACCTCTCCCTCATCTTCCTTTATCTTTCGGTGCATTTTATATTTCCCTGGACTGGTTTCCTCTCTTTGGTTCTAGGTGCTCATACTGCTGAATCTCTTTCTTTCCCCCTTTTCTTTATGTATTAAGCTTTCTTTCAATTAGCCACAATACAGAAGCAAGTCATTCCCCATCCTCCCATTAACTCTATTCTTTTAATAAAGGTTATATTTCCACGTGCTTAATTCTAAAAGTAGCAGCGTTGTTTTTAAAAAAATCTTTTTTAAAAAAACCCACTAATGAACCTGCTTTTTATTTTATACAGTCATTGTTCTTCAGGTCAGTAGCTCACACTACAAACATGTTTCCAACATGTGTCTCAGAAGATTTTTTTTTTTAATATGGACAGAGAGTTAATAATTTTCTTGGTGTCTGCAGATTATGATCACATATTCAGAAACTGCTGGAAATGCAGTGACATCCAATATTATGCTCCATGAGTTTTTCATATACATCCACACATCAAAAAAGAAAAAAAATAGTAATAACCCTGTGCCAGGCCACGTGTGCAGAGCTCGTTTGGAAACTCTATCGTCACCGAGCGCATCACTCAGAACACAGACTGGTCCTGGGGACGGGCGAGCTCAATCTGGCAACACTTTGCAAAAGTACTACTTGAGGTTCTCAAGAGCCGAAAGGGCCCTCTGGCTCTTCCAGTGGGCTCAGCCCTAAATATTTGGAGTCCTTTGAAAAAATTATGAGTTGCAGGTGTTTAAATTTCCAAGTATTTTCTTTTGTTCTTTCATTAAATAAGCGGTCATAACAGCAACAAAAAAATTACACTTTGATGGGGGTACCATTTACACTTAAAGCAGTTGTGCATTTTTCTTCAACCAAACCTTTCACTTCTTTTTCTAAATTCCACCGTTTAACAAAAGACCAAACAAGAATACAGAGAACAGAGCCCCGCCCCATTGCATCGCGGGTGCGCGGGCTTGAGAACGGAGGACGTTTGTCCTTCGCGGGGACCCGTCCGGCGTTCGCGTGCGGCAACATGGCGGCGGTCTCAATGTCAGAGGCGCTGAGGCGAGCGCTGTGGGGGAGAAGGGCAGCGGCTGTGGTTGCCGTTTCCGTTTCCCGGGTTCCCACCAGGTAACAGGACTGTCAGGCTTCTTCCTCAGGCTCTCGGGCGTCTCCTCCACTTCTGCCGGGGTCTGTGTGGTTGGGCCCCGGCGAAGGCCTCGGGAAAGGCGTCCCTGGGGGAGGGCGAGCGGCGCTGCCGGGGAGGTCGCGGGCCGGGCGAGCCGGGCGGCAGCGGCGTCCGGTTTCCTTGGGGCAAGTCTCCGGGCGGGTTGTCCCCCAGCTGCTGCGGAGCGCAGAAAAGGGGCGGAGTCTCACCGGTTCCCGGATTCCCGCGCCCTCCGTTTTTCACCTGCTGGCGTGTCCCTCGCGTCCTTACCTGGGGGCGAAGTTACCTGTTAGCCGGTCACTCCAGTCCTTACCTAGAGTGCGTGTGTGTGTGAAGTCACCTGCTGGCCCGTCCCTCCTGTTTATACCTGGGGGGTGAAGTCACCTGTAGCCGTCACTCCAGTCCTTACCTGGGTGGAGGGGGGGCAAGTCACCTGTAGGCTTTTCATTCGCGGCCTCAGCTGGGGGGTGAGTTCACCTCCTGGCCCGCCACTCTGGCCCTTACCTGCAGGGGGTGTGAATTCCTCATCGCTGGAGTGCTGTTGGTTGGGTTTCTGAACAGAAACATGGTTTTATGCATCCGTCCATCCGCTTGGGAGGAACACTTGGTGAGAAATCAGTGTTGGTAAAATATTAGAGGTTAATTTTTCAAAGGCTGGAGGTCACACTGGGAGGTTCCCCCATCCAGAATTTTATTAAAACCTAGTCGTAATTCAGTTCTGTTGTTACTGCTTTGTCTTGCGGCTTTTTTGTAATGTTGACATTTATTTGCACCTGCATTACTTAATCCTTCATTTCCCTTTTCCCCCGAATTTTCCAGACTTTATTGTAGTCCGAACACGAGAGCACGCACACACACACACAAGCATTCTTATCTGCGAATAATTGTTATGTTTTATCGTGTTCACAGCTTGTTAGTATTGGGTTGGCCAAAAGGTCTGTTTAGTTTTTTTCTGTAAAATAAAAGACGCATCTTGATTTTCACTAATTACTGTTGATTTGGATTTTTTTTTTAAAGATTTTATTTATTTTTAGAGAGAGGGGAAGGGAGGGAGAAAGAGCGGGAGAGAAACATCAGTGTGTGGTTGCCTTCTCTGCACCCCCAACTGGGGACCCGGCCTGCAACCCAGGCTCGTGCCCTGACTGGAAATCAAACCAGTGACCTTTTGCTTCACAGGCCAGCACTCAGTCCACTGAGCTACACTATCCAGGGCTGATTTGGATATATTTTGAGCACATCGACTCTATCCCGCTATTGACTTCCAGTGGGTGGAGGCCAGGATGCTGCTCAACATCGTGCATAAGACCGCCTTACAGCAAAGGATTATTTGGCCAGAATGTCAATAGTACCAAGAAACTCCGCAAACCGCTTTTGACACGTTTGATCAATCACAGCACCTTCTCCATACACTGCACACATCTTTTTGTGTATCAGCTGCATTTTTTACCATTCTTGAAATAATAAAGCATAATGCACTGAAATGTCACATATTTTCTTTCGTCTTTGCTATTAAAATGGCTGCACAGCCCGGCTGGTGTGGCTCAGTGGATTGAGCGCGGGCTGGGAACCAGAGGGTCCCGGTTCGATTCCCAGTTGGGGCACATGCCTGGGTTGCGGGCCAGGTCCCCAGTGGGGGCCATGTGAGAGGCAACCATACATTGCTCTTTCTCCCTCCCTTCTCCTCTCTCTGAAAATAAATAAATAAAATCTTTAAAAAAAAAATAAAAAAAAATAAAATGGCTGCACAAAAATTCATCAATTTCAATGAGTTTTTTTAAATGCATGCCGATATGACAGCTGTCACAATACAGTCTAACAAAATTGTTTCAAATGAGGTTAAAGAGAGCCAAGCACTACTAGAGCCATCTATGGAAAAACAAACAAACGTTTTGGCCAACCCCATATAAATATAAGCCAGGGCTTACGCAGAGTGTGTCCTGCGCCATACTGGACCTTGGGAACAAGGACAGGAGGACTGGATGGACTGATGTGAAGGGTGTGGGACCAGCGGGGGTCGTTAAAATGCTAATTAATGTAGTGTTATACTAAACAAAGGGAATGCAGAGGGTTAGAGCTGGAGTGAGTGAGAAAGGATTATTGGAGGTAATTTTTATTAAGGTTTTAAATCATGGGTTTTAGGCGAGGTTGGTGGGTTATGTAAAGGCTTGAAGGCAGTGAGTAGTGCAGAGACATATAGGTAATATAGAGTCATTGGAAAATAACGATCCTAAGAATGGGGCGAGGTCCGTGAGTTTGCAGTTACTGATCTGCATATGGAGGACCTGAGGAGTGGCAGGCGTTTCTCTAAGGTCAGGTACTTCCTGGGTGGCATGGGCTAGACAAGAGGTGAGTCAGCTCAGACACGCTGGACATTAATTTTGCATTTCTAATTAATACTGTATCTACAGCGGCCCTAGAACTGAAAACAAATTCGAAGGGTGCACTGGTGCATGGCTAATCAAAACATGGCTGTATGTCAGCAATTAGAGGAATTGAAGTTAAGATACTACATTTTGGAAATTTTGATGATAATTAATATTGCTTATCCAGATTTAAAGAGTTTCTTCTTGCAAGTGTGTTAGAAGAGATTTGGAAAGCAAATAAAAATTTAGGTCATATAAGAGGACTTTTGTTTCACACTTTAAAAAAACTTCAAAGCCAAGGAAAACACATTTTAAACGCAAGTCCAATGACATATTTATTTGCTTTCTGTGCCTTCTTATTTTTTTGTTTTTTATTTTTTACCCAAAGAGTTTACGATGTTTATGGCCCTTCTGCCTTACATAGTATTTGCTCTTCATCCTTAAGCACTGTCTTTCCCTCGTGCTTTGTGG
This sequence comes from Micronycteris hirsuta, assembly GCA_004026765.1. NCBI lineage: Eukaryota > Metazoa > Chordata > Mammalia > Chiroptera > Phyllostomidae > Micronycteris > Micronycteris hirsuta. Next base: position 27,784 of record PVJI01016757.1, read on the forward strand.
GTAACGAGGATTTGAAAAGGTTAGTTGTGGAAGGAGAACTAATACTGTCTAGAAAACATTTGCAAATGAGGTCACATTTCAGATGACTTGAGGGAAATTAGGGCAAAGTCAGTGAGGCACTCGGTAAGGAGGGGGGTAGTGAAAAAATACAAACATTGGTGCTGTCAGTGGGAGGGAAGAAGCCGTGTCCAGCTACATTAACTTATGAATTTAATTATATTAGTAAAAAATAAAAAAGCAAAGCAGGGCAATCCAAAAACACCCACATGAGAGAGGAAATCATTTGAGTCCCGTCTCGGATCCGCCTGGTCTAGTTCCTGGGCTCCTGCTCTAGAGTGAGTCTCCTGGCTCCATGGGCTTCGCATTCCCCCCACTTTCCTAAGGGGGTGTCCAGGGTAAGCTTAACTGTTAGGATATTAATCTGAAAGCCAGAGAAAATGGCGCCCGGTTTCAAAATAGCAATACTTAGGACTCAGCGGGCTTTGTTTGGTTTAACCTGCACGTGTACACTCGGCCAGTCCGGTCTCTTCACTCCTGACTTTGGACTGAGTCTTGTGTTCACCTTGAACTGAGCGCCTCCGGGTCTGCAGCAGGAGTTGACGACGGTGGTGGTGACTGGGCTTGTTTTGTGCTCCAGTCTCCAGCTCTGCCCTGTTGCTCTGTTTGCTTTCTCCAGAGCAAGGTAAGCCAGTGTGAAATTAGGCACCTGCAGGAAGCTCCGGGGAGTGCAAGACCCTGAGGTTTTGAGAGTTCTGGGCATTAGGCACCTTGCTGAGAAAGTGTCTCAGCCCAAATTGGAGAAACATTTAGGACGTTTAAATGTACAGGGGTGTCAAGCTCATTTTCACCGGGGGCCACATCAGCCTCGAGGTTGCCTTCAAAGGGCCGAATGTAATGTCAACTCCTTAACAGTTAAGGAGCAATTACATTTATACAGTCCTAAAATTATTTCAGCCCTTTGAAGGCAACCGCGAGGCTGATGTGGCCCCTGGTGAAAATGAGCTTGACACCCCTGGTTTAAAACCAGTGGGTTGGCTTTACTTGAGATAAGCTGGATAAACAGATTTCTCTCTGAAGGGCAGCTATTTTTGCTGTCTTTGGAAGACATCGAAGCCAAGTTTTGTGAGCTCGAAATGTTTCCTAAATGTCTTCTAACAGGTTTCATTGTTTGGCTTATTTTCCTCATTAAAAAATACCTATAATTAGTTGGTCTGTTTCATCAGCAGCAATATTTTTGTTGAATAATTCTTAGGAGAATTAAATATTCTAATACTAATTAATACTAGAATGGTAAACCTTAAATAAATGTTAGTTTATATTAATTCAAACTTGAATATTTAATCTTGGTGGTAGATGGAATTCTTAAAATACTTCCATTCCCTGTGACAGGGTCGGACATCGCTGCCCCATTGGCCAAGTGACTTGTTTTGGCCAATGAGCTGCGACTGGAACTGGAATGCCTTGTCCAGCAGGAGCCCGCGGAGTGGCCAGATGGCTGCTCTGTCTCTTTTCCCTCTGCTGAGATGGACGTGTCCTGAGTCGGGTCTCTTCATTTAGCCGAGATCCTGGAGTAAGGATGACAGGGAGCAAAGCAGAAGCTGGTGCCTGTGGGCTACGTAAAATACAACGTGATTAAGAATAAGCCTCTGCTGTGTGCCACCAGGTGTTCGGACTGGTGTTTCCCACAGCGTAACACACTCACGTGCACACTGGCAAAGGAACGGGTCCCTAGCGAGGTCGCAGGCTTTCGGAGGGTGGGAAAACAGCTTTCGTTTAGTTTTGTATACTTCATGGCACCTAGTGTAACGGCTTGCACTGAACAGGCAAGTGTGTATACAGGGGCGTAAATACAATGCGAACCTAGAGATGTGTGACTGTGAGGACAAGGAGGAGGCCGTAAGCAGTGTTTCTGTTAGTAGCCACATCAGTGAAAGCCAAGTAGGTACTCACAGACGTGTCCCTTACGTGTTTTCCATAAAATAAAAGACACATTTTTCATTTTCACCAGTAACTTTATTGATTTGGATATATTTTGAGTACGTCGGCTCTCTCCCGCTATTAGCTTCCAGTGGGTAGAGGCCAGGGGTGCTGCTCAACATCTTCCAATGCATGAGGCAGCCCCACAGCAAGGAATTACTTGGCTGAAATGTCCACAGTACCAGGAAACATCGCAAACACAATGTTCGAACCATGTTTAGACATGTTCAATCAGTCACAGCACCATCTCCACACACTGCACAAATCTTTGCATTTCAGTTGTGTTTTTACCTTTCTTGAAATAACAAAACATAATACACCAAAAAATGTTGCTTATCCTCTTCCATCTTCAGTATTAAAATGGCTGCACAAAAATTCACCAATTTTGATTGTTTTTTAAATGCACGCTCATGTAACAGCTTCATAATACAATCTAACAAAATGGTTTCAAATGAAATTAAAGACAACTAAGCGCTACTTGTCACTGTACTGAAAAAACGAAATGAACTTTTTGGTCAACCCAATAGATGTGAATATAAAATACATACAAAACACCTGTTCTCTTCTAATTATTTGTAATGGTATAAGTTTAGGACATTCACCCAAAACTATTTAGTTCTGGATTGATGTCATAAATAGATTTTTTTGTATGCATACATTTCTTTGGCAATTATCCTGACTCCTCTTCTGTATTCAAATTGAAAAAGGTGTCAATGAATGTATCTGGAAAAGGGTACTCATGAAACACGAGAGCTTTCTGGGATAGCAGTAAGTAACTGTGATGGTTAGACTTGGTCTTTGCAAGCTGCTCTACGTGAGATGTTTTAGAGTTTCTAGTCCGTGGGGCTTCGTGGAGAAGGACGGAGCAGCTCAGCTCCCACGAGATACAACTTAGGGAGAGGCCTCTGTTGCTGTGGCTTGGGTACAGAGTAAGGCACTTTGGAAAAGCTTCTAAAGTACGTCCCATGGTGAAAGTTGAAAATCATTTTTATGGCATTTATTCTGAGCACAAATTAAGAGTAGCAGCTAACATATTTCTCACTGTGTAGTAGCCGCTGTGCCAAGGACTTGGCCTGTGTTATTATCTCGTGCACTTCTCATAGGAGCCCTATGAGCTCAGGTGTTCTTAGTCTCTGTTTTTTTCAGACGAGGAAACAGATACAGGTGAGGAAACAGGTTTCCCAGTTTACAGGCTTGCCTCCTTTTATTGTGCATGGCTTTATTGGACTTAACAGATGTTGTGTTTTTTACAAATTGAAAGCAAGACCTTCCAGCAGCAAAAAGATTATGACTCGTTTTATTGTGAGACTCACTTTATTGCGGTGGTCTGGGACCCAACCCGCAGCATCTCCGCGGGGTGCCTGTCGTTCCAGGAAGTCGACTGATTTAGTAATCTGAAGGAGCGTGCTGGCTTTTTCAGAGAGAATTGTTATGTCTGATAGTAATGAATGAAAACCTCAGTATCTTCCGTGATTTCTTTTCCTTTTAGGGAGGTGTGTCCTTTGAGAGACTATCTGATGCTCTTTACTTTCACTCCACTGTTCCTTCTGTCCAACCAGAGACTCCAGTTAAGAAATTAGGGTTTTTTTCTTTTGTTTATTTTTCAGTTAGGATTTTTTCCTGTAAATTTTGTAATTATTTTTGGTGAGAGACTTTCTATAGGTAACTTGATTCTTATACTTTCTCACCCTCTTAAACAAAATACGTGTAATGTATGCAATAACAAGGCATAACTTTCTGTTGACTGGCTCCAGTGATCATTAGGGAAAGGAGTTACTGTATTCGGCTGCCTTTAAAAACTATCCAGTGTCTGTTACACTTTCTGAGTTCTTGTGTCTGCTATTTAATGTGTTTTGGGGTCCTTCCTTGACTGGTCTGCTTCCACTCTAGCAGTTCCACTACCCTTTTTGACTTATCATGGGTTTGAAAATCAAGCAAGTAAACCTGTTAGGATTTTGTGTAAAATAAAGTGGGGTTAATGAAGCTCTGATGATAGCAATTAAAGCCTGGGGCTTTTTTAAGGTTGACAGATAATTACAGATAATACCTGAGCTCTTAGAACTTTTCTGTTTTAGTTTCCAAAGATTCTGATGGAAGCTTATTGTACCTGAATTATTCAGCGGCCACATTTTTCATAACAACTTTCATCTAAATATTTGGGTATTCTGGCAAACTATTTGAAGGCTTTTGTCCTTTAAGTAATGGCATGAGAGCAATTCAAAATTCTATTTCAAATTCTCCTTCTGTTGTCTATTTTGATAAGTGAATACAACCTTAGGTTCTTTAGAATTAATTAGTTGCTCAGATGTGACCTTCTCTTTCTGCCTCTTCTTCCTAGACTTAATTTTTTAAATTGCTTTTAGAGATAGAGAGTTTGAAACAGAAACATCCATTCGTTCCACTTATCGATGCGTTCATTGGCTCATTCTTGTAGGTAACCTGCAACCTTGGCGTATTGGGACGATGCTCTAACCAACTGAGCTACCTGGCCAGGGCCCTCACTAGACTTAATTTTTCCTTTATGGGGTCATGCTCCATTTCAGTTCAGTGGTTTTTAAACACTTGCTGTGCATCAAAATCGCCTCTTTTGGACATAAAAATCCAGTTGCATTGGTCCCAATGTATATTGGTTCAGCAAGTTTAGGTTGAGGCTTAGCTTTATGGTGATTCCGATGAGAAGCTAGGGCTGAAAACTACTGTTTTTTTCTTTTAAATAGTTTTTAATGCTATATCTCGAAAGACTTCAAAATGCACTTTTTCCTGGGGCGGGGGTGTGTGGAGATTTCCAGAAACAAACAAAAATGCTTTAATTCTTACATATTTTCCAAATCTGAATCGTTTTATGCTTTTCACCCATGCACTGGATGGAGGCTTTTTCTTGGAGAAACTTTCCTTTGAGGCAAAGCAGGCATTTTGAGAATGCTGGAGAAAGCAGGCCAGGCCGGCCGGCCCCGTTGCACGCTCTCCAGAGACCCCGTTCTTCCTTTTGGAAGGGCTCAGGTTTAATACAGCGCAGCTGTTGAACTCTGCCCTTCGAAGTTTTAAGAAGAAAGTGTTTTACCCTTTAAAATGGAAATGCCTCTTTCAGGGAGGTGGTCTTGGGTGGATATAGCTCTCTAAGAAAGTTTCATGCTTTTCTAGAGTTCTTTTGTTTCAGTGATTTCTTAGAATTGTTTCAGATGTTGAGAGCAGTTGAGAGTAAAGAACTGGCTGCTTTTGTAGTATGTTTTGCTATATGCTTAACAAAGCAGGATGAAGAGTTTATTTCTTTGTGTTTTTTAGGACTCAAAAATATGTTTTCTTCTTTATTCAGCCACTCCATACATAAGTAAATGGGCCTTGAATGGGGTTTACCAGACAAAAGATTCTGTTCTAGATGACTGTTCAGCAAGCCACATGCTTCTCCTAAAAATGTCAGTCTGTCTTGATGAGCTTTAAAGTGAATACAGATGTTTTGGCTCTTTTGAGGACTACCACTCTTTGTGTGAAAGAGCACTTCTTTTTCAAGAGATTTCTTTAAAATACTTATAGAAATTTGCATGAAATTTATACCTTTTGTGTTTTAAGTCTAATGAAATGAGATTTAATTAGATGTTAGTAATTTAATTTTAATATTCTTAGTACAAATGAGACTTGGAGAATTAAATAGGTCTCAATATGGTTTTTGTTAAGATTTTATTTATTTAGTCGTTTAAAATTTGGAACTTAAAGTGCTTTATAATATTTACTTCTGTGCAGCAAAAGGTGATATTTTGGCAGAAAGGGATACCTTTTTGATTTGCATGCCTTCTACTTCAGTAGGTTAGTTCTAAAAGTTATAGTTGATGGATTCATATTATGTATGAGAAGAAAATTCTAGGATCATCCCGTTCCACCTTTAGTTAATGCAAGAATGTCTAGAAATTCCTGCTTCTTGATTATTTAGCAGCTGAGGAATATATGGTGAAGTTTTGGTAGCCCTAGAAAACCTCTTCACCTGTAGACTCGCTGGCAAGTGACGTTTCCTTTCAGTGCTGTGCAGAAGGACTCTGACCGCCACGCACATGTCAGCCCTTCAGACCATTAAAGACACGGTCGTCACTCACTCTTCCTGGGAGTCTGCGCTGCAGGCTTAGCCTGTCCAGCTTGCTCACCCTTTATTCACGATCATATTTCTTAATGCTTTACTGCCTCTTCTCGGTGGTCCTTAGCGTGCATGCCATTTTGCCAGTATTTTTCTTTGAACTATATATATTATTTTCTTATTGTTGAGCTTTGAGAGTTCTTAAAATATTCTGGATATAATAAGACCTTTGTTATGTACATAGCTTCAAAAGTTTTCTCCCAATCTGTTTTTTTCTCTTTATTCTTTTTACAGTACCTTTTGTAGAGTAAAAGTTTTTAATTTTTATAAAGTTCAGTTTACCAGATTTTTTCTTTTAGGAATTATACTTTTATTTTCATATCTAAGAACTATTTGCCTAGCCTCAGACCATGAAGATTTCTTTCAATATCATCTTCTTGAAGTTTTGACGTATTGTGCTTTACAACTCTGACCCATTTCAAGTGAATTTTTGTATTAGGTGTGAGATTTAAGTTGAGGTTAATTTTTTTGTGTATACCTGCACACTTGTTCTACCATTTATTGTAAAGATTATCCTTTTTCCATTGAGTTGCTTTTTCACCTTTGCCAGTAGTTGACTCTATTTGTCTGGGTCTGTTTTTATGTTCTCTACTCTGTTCATTTGGCAATACCACACTTTCTTGATTACTGTAGTTTTATAGTAAATACGTATTGTAACTGACTAGTTGTGATTCTTCCAATTTTCTTCTTTTTCAGTATATTTTAAGCCATTCTACTTCCCTTGCCTTTCTATCTTCCTAAAATTTAGGCTCAATTTATCTATAGCTACGGAAAGTCCAGGTAGGACTTTGAATGGCATTGCTTGAAATCTGTTCATTAATTTCAGAGTTGTCGTTTTTACTATGTTGAGTCTTCCGAGCCATAAACATGGTATACCTCTTCACTTATTTATTAATTTTTGTCATTAGTGATTCATAGTTTCGAATGTACAGATCCTGTACATGTTTCGCTGGATTTATGTCTAAGCGTCTCAGTTTGGGGAGCGATGGTAAATAGCGCTGTTTAAAAACTTCAGTGCTGAAGAGGGTTGGTTTCCGTGCGCTCACTTTGTGTCCTGCAGCCTTGCTGTGTCACCTGTTAGTTCTGTAAGCATCTTCATATTCTCTGGGGTTTTACGTAGGCGATCATGCAGTCTGTGCATAGGGTCGATGTATTCGTTTTTGGTCTGATCTTTAAGACTCGTTTCTTTTGATTTCCAGAAGGATGTTAAATGAGATGACGACAGAGATGCTCTTGCCATTTAGCCATCTTAGGGGAACCTGTTCAGTTTTCACCATTGGTATAATGTTAGATGAAAGCTTTTTTTTTCCTTGTAGAAATGCCTTTTATAGATTGAGGACGTTTTCTTCTACTTCTGGTTTGCTAATAGGTGTCATGAATGGGTGTTACAGTTTGTCTAATGCCTTTTCTGTACCAATTGATATATTCTTTTTTTTCTTCAGACTGTTAATATGGTGAATCATATTGATTGATTTTCAAATATTGAACCAGTCTTGTATTCTCAGGATAAACTCCACTTGGTCATGTTGTTTAATTCTTTTTATATATCACCATATTTGATTTGCTAATTTTTTTTACGTTTAATGTTTAAGAAGGATATTGGTCTGTGGTTTTCTTTTTTTGTACTGTATTTGCTTAGATTTGGACTCGTCAAATGAGCTGGGAAGTGTTTCCTCATCTTGAATTGCTTTAGTTTCATCCCCCAAAATTTGAAGTATTGCATTTTATTTTCATTTGCTTCCAAATGTTTTCTTATTTTCCTTGAGACTTCCCTTTGATGCGTGGATTATTTAGAGATGCTTTATTTAGTTCCCAAGTATTTGGAGCCTTCACTGTCTTTCTGAAACTTATTTCTAGTTTCATGCCGTTATGTTCTGAAAACCCAGTTCTCTGTTCCATCCAGAAACCTGTGGCTCCTGCTGCCTTTCTCTGTAGTGAGGGCCTGCATGTGTGCTTGGAGCAGTGACTGAGGGACAGAAGGACACGGGGCACAGCAAAGCAGTGGGTGTTGGTCCTGCCTTGTTAGACTTATAGCTTCAATGAATGGAGAGGAACTTCCTTCCCTCAGAGTTTTGGCTCCAGCAGGTTTCCGTGTGGCCATGGGATTGCCTCTGGCTGGTGCAGGTTTTAGGAGAGAAAAATGTGGGTGATTTCTCCTCATCCATTACCAGCTCCTTGGGACAGAGTGTTTCTGGAGAGGTGTTCACTGTGGATTTCCTGCTGCATTAGTTTGGGCAGGGGATGCTGGAGGGAAAACACAGGGAAGCTCATTGCTGGGGGCGAGGTCCTTCTGATTCTAGTGATTGCCCCTGACCTGGCTGTTTACTCTCAGAGTCTTCAAACTAGCTGTTCCAACTCCCTGGAGTGGCGGGGTAGACAGTGCTTATTACTACATCTCCCCTTACTACTTCGTAGTAATAAGCCATGCTGTGGTGGACTATTTTTAAACTGATTTCAAATATGTCTTGCATTTTAGCACATCTGAATAGATTGAAAAGATCTAAAGATGATTCAAAAAGTTCTTCATATGATTGGATTGTAAACCATTAATTCTTGACTGTGGTGGGAGGAAGGGAGGAGTTCACATGCTAGAATCTCAGAAATGGGGCAAAGAAAGGATTTCAGAATACATGTGCCCGCAGTTGAAAATCATGGCGTTTAATGAAAGATGCAAGTTTGTTGCGCGTGTACGTGGGTAGAAAAGTACGTTGAGTCAGTGGTTTACCCATCAGTCAGTCAATGAATCTTAACTGCTTGGAGAGGGTGTGGGAGTCAGAGGTTTATTTTGAGTAACTGGTGAAAGTTTTGGTGACTTCTCTCTAGAAATGTGTGCACTCACACGTGTTAAACCGGAGCTGCATTTCTGGGGGATTCATGGGTGCCAGACTTTGTGGCCCTTCCATAGAGAGTCTGAGATTTTATACGGCGTTTTGTTTACACTGGCGCTTATGTTAGACCTTTTGGTTGTGAGTGACAGAAACCTAGAAACTCAAATGCCTGGCTCAGGCTAGCAGAGGGAATTGGTTTACATTACCCATCAACGAGAAGGGCAAGCGCGGCCACGGTTAGGGTGACGGCAGCTGTTGCGTATTGTTTTTTCCTGTGTGGCAGACATCATACCTGATGGCCGTTTTTTCAGGCTTATGTCTTGTCACTTTATTACCAGGGAGGGATGAAAATCCATGTCTTCGGTGCAAGTTTAAAAACCTTGGGGAAGTCAGTCCTCAGTTAAGTCGGGTTAAGCAGATGCGGTCACAGCAGGGTCTGGTGGGACGCAGGCGCTGTTTGTGGTGCTGGCTGTGCTGCTGTGCCGCACGCGTGCGGTCGTGGGAGCGCCAGCGCAACGAGAGGTGGGCCGTCCTGAACGAAAATTGAGAACAGGTTTATTTTATACTGAGGCATCTTTAGGGAACAAATAACATTTGTAGAGATTGTGTAGGCTGACCTATTAACCTTTTTTCCTAATGAACTCTAAGACTTTGCTAAAGTTTGTTCACTCAGTCAACAAATACTTGCACTTCTTTCCTACATATTTTACTAGGAGGTACGGCCTT
>PVJI01016758.1:0-37605 GCA_004026765.1 Micronycteris hirsuta
CCTGTTACTTTAAGGGGTGAAGCCTTAGGTGTCCACCAGGTTGGGGTAACCCACGTCGTTGTGTTGTGACGCTGCCTGTGGGGGCGGGGCCTGAGAGAACAATGGTGCTTGCTCTGTTCTCGGCACTTCCCCAGCTACCCACAAGCAAGTTGGGTCCTTCTTTGCTGGCTGCGGGGTGAGTGGATGGGCATGCACAGTTCCAAATCCCTGTGGGTCTCCCCAACAAACTCTCCTGTGAGGCTGGGAGTTCCTCCCACTGCCACCTCAACCCCCACAGGTGTATTCAATTGGTGGTTTGAGGCTTTATTTCCCTGCGTTGGTGGGCCACGTGGTCTGTTCCGCTCCCCAGCTTTTCCTCCCAGTTTATCTGCGCGAGATTGAGGGACCACCCAGTCCACCAGTCTCAGTCCCGGTTTCACCGAGTGCGCCTGCCACGGGCCTCTCCGGGCAGTTGGAGCGTTGCCGGTACCACTCCACAAACTGCGTCTTGGTGAGTGCTCTCCACCTGGCTCCGCCCCACTTACCGGTCTGGATGAATGCGTCTTCTTTAACGCCTTGGTTGTTGGACTTCTACTCAGTTCAGTTTTCTGTCAGATCTGACTGTTTTTGTTTTTTAAATTGTTGTTTTTCCTTTTTTTGGTTGTGCGAGGAGGCACAGTGTGTCTACCTACGCCTCCATCTTGGCCAGAAGTCTCGTTATTACAAAATTATTTAGTATATTCCTTATGCTGCACTTTACAGCTCCATGACTATTTTGTAACTACCAATACTTGTCATTGTTTTTAAATGTAGGTTTTATTATTCATGGTGATGAGGCCAACAGATCAGGAGACAATTGCCATTGAAAAGGTAGTTTGTGAGGACACATGGACAGTACCAAGGGGGAGGAGGGAGGCAGGAAAGGGAGGTGGGGTTGGAGAGGGTGGGGGTGGGGAGGGGATGCAGACAACTGTAATTAAAAAACAATAAAGTAATTATTAAAAAAAAAAAGAAAAGCTGGTTTGTAACTCACAGCTCCCAATAAGAGGGGCATGCTATGTCATGGGGGGAGGGGTGGCACATGGGGGAAGAACCATGGTCAGCCAGGAGATTGAGAAAGGGGAAAGTGTGAGCAAAATGTTTACTGTTGTGTCCATGGGAAGAAATGGACAAGGCAGGGCAAGAAAGTTTAGGGCTGGCTAATTTGAATAATTTGGTGGGCTCTGGGCTGTATTGGCTATCATTAGTTGTCTGATACCTGGCTGTGAATATTTAGGGTAGGGGAATAGTGGCCCAGAGTACAGAGCCCTGTGAGAGCCTGATAAAGGAGATGGGTGAGGTGTGGGCCCTGGTTGGTTGGTTTGCTTATCAAAGGAGCACTGAGGATGAGTTGTTTACTATCTCCAGGATTTCACTAGCTCTGGAAAGGACAGCCTCTCCAGAGTCAGCAAGTCCTTAGGTGTCAAAGCATCAGGATAAAAAGACATGCTTAATACAGCTATGGTGTATAATTCTTTTGATATGCTGCTAGATTCAGTTTGCTAGTGATTTGATAAGGATTTTTGCATCTATATTCTAGGGGATATTGGTCTGTGTTTTTCTTCTCTGGTGTTCCCTCTTCTACTTTTTTGGAAAAATTTGTGAAAAAATAATTGGTATTAATTTTTAAAAGCCTGTTAGAATTCACGAGTGAAGCCGACTGGTCCTGGGCTTTTATTTCTGGTGAGTCTTTTCATTACTAATTTAATCTCTTTACCTATTAAAGGTCAATTCCAATTTTGTATTTCTTCTTTAGTCAGTTTCAATAGTTCGTGTCTTTCTAGGAATTTATTCTTTTCATCTAGGTATCTGGTTTGTTGGCATACAATTTATATATTTTATCACGTAGATATACCTTTTTATCAACACATCATTTTATAAAATGAAGCAAAGCCAGATGAAAGTCCATGTTAAAGTGCTGGGGTATCATCTCAAAATAAATCCTATTGTTTGGGGAGGCAAAGAAGATTAAATGATCAGAAGTGACATGTTTTTTAAGGATCATTTGGTTATCAGAAACCCACTAAAATAGACTCAGGTGAAAAGATGAGCCATTGCAAATATGACAGTAAATTAAAAAAAAAATCCAAACACGACAGGATATAAAATTTATGTTATTGAAAATCAAGGAGCCAGAATTTGTGACAAATGTTTCTTAGAGCTGTGCTATGTGCTTCATTCCTCTTGCCCCACGAAGGGTAGAGGTAAGTGGTTTCTTATTCTCCCTTTAAGCCTAGGAAAGGTGGTTTCAACAGGATTAATTGATAGAGCAGAGGAAGGACCCTGACCATTGGTGTCTGAACTGACATGTGCCAGAATGAACGAGAGGCAGTGAGTTGTTCTGGTGTTAGCCTGCACTCCTCAAATCTGCCAGGGCTAAGAAAATCTGTATGCATGTCTCCTGAGGGTCAGGGGTGAGCCATGCACATGCGAGAGGCAATGCGTGTTGGGTTAGGCTCTGTTCAATAGGCCATCACAATGGGAGATGGGATTGCAGCAGACAGAGGTTGAAGATGGACAACAGAATTCTTTGGAGCTGTGGAAAAAGTAGCGGTGTCATCCTGTTGAGAGATGCATTTATCTGAATTAGAGGGACTTCAGGAAGAGCTGTCTAGCAATGGATTCTTTTTATTGTAAAACCGGGCCATTTTGATGTTCTTTACAATAGAATAAATAGTTCTCTGGATGACTGCAGAATGGAAGCTGTTTGAGAGCACTCAGAAACATCACAGTCAAGCAGTTTTTCTAATCAATGCATAGTCTTCAATCATTACAAGGGGTTACTTGTGTGAAACTGCTATCAAACCAGTAAGCCTGCATTTACGCATCCACCATTTTCAGGATTGTTGGTAACCTGGGCATATTTTCCCCAAATAACTTTAAGTCCTCGTGTCTCAAGGCCCAATTCACTCACGTTCACCTTGATGACAGCACCTTTCATAATAACACCTGAAGTTGTATAAAGTGGGGATGAGGGATTCTCCTTTACAGCAAGTGTTGGCAGGAAAAGTTGGCTTTCAGTTCAGGCTGTGTGGCATGGGCCCCCTTGAAGCGGCAGCCCATTGGCCTACTGAATCTTTCTTATTTAGGTGGTTCTCCGGTCTGACAGAGCAGACTTTAGTAACCATCCTCTTCCACACTTTCTTCTTTCTCTTTCCTGTTCGAATAAATTTTAGTGCCCATCTTTCTCCCTGGCCATGAACTTTGGGCAGAAGGCCTTCCCATTTTCCCGCTTTCTCTTTCTGTTTGTGTTTAATCATATTGGAAAGTACTTTAGCTCAGACGGTCCCTCTCTGTCCAGTAGATAGACGGGTACTGCTCCTTGTGGAATCTTTCCATCGTTCTTTTATTTAGTGTTTCTGTTTTCATGCATCTTGATAGTGGCTTTCATTTGGATTTTCTCAGCATGGTGGTGTTTATGGTAGCGCTTAGCCTTCAAACCGATCATCTTTTTTGCCTTCTTTGAACGTTCGTGAGCCTCTCGACTTTCCTTCTTTCTCTTTTTCTCATGGTAATCCAAACAATATCCATAGCACTTGTGGTGTAACTCAATATATTCATTTCGTGGCATGGTTACCCACTGGGTGCATTTCCCTGGGCACCAAGAAGCTCTTAACTTTCAGGTCTCAAACATCTACCCTATGATTCCAGCAACTTGCAACAGGAAAGGGACATTCTACCAATGGATTCTTTAACGAACCCATAAAAGTAATGCAAACATATGCCAGCCTCCCAGAGAGGGAGAATCCAGCTTTTGATAGTGATAGGTAAGTATTTTCCTTTGCCTCTCTACTCTCTCACTGACCACGCCCTTCACCCTTTAGGGATCAGAATGTATCTGTTGAGTTGAAGAGGAGGCAGACAGCACTGATGAAAGGCTACTACCACACTTTCCCCAGGATAAAATTTCCTGCCAGGGTAAAATTCTCCTGCCAGGGTAAAATTCTCCAGGCAGGAACTTCTACCCAGGAATAGGGTAGAAGTTCCTGCCTGGAGGGAAGGAAGTGTCAAAACTGTGAACAGTCTTGGAGTTTACCCTACTTGCAAGTTAGCCTCCTATAGTTCATTGGATTCTGGTAGGAGACAAAAGATTCAGGCCAGAAGCAACAAATGACTTATCATTTACAGTAATGGTACTTGTATGATGGTTCCCTGAGCCTCAGTTTCCACAGGGTGATGCAAAGGGGGCCAGATTTCACCTGCACATGTAGAAGATTATAGGAGAGAAAACTCTAAATGGAAGGAACCTGAATATTTTCTAATAGGCAGCAAACATGCCTGCCTTTTCTCCAGAGAGAGACATTATCTTTATTATACTGGACAGCAATCAGTCTGTTCTTCCTCTTGAGGGAGACACTATCTCTGTCTGTTAAGTCTGCTCACTAGGCAGACATCTTTGATAGTACAGAACAAAGGAAAGTCAGCGCCTCCCCAGCAAGATATGCGGAAGCATGAGAGACCCACGGGAAGAATCAGCCCCCCACCCCACAGGAAGTAGCTATAAAACTTTGGGTGAAGTTGGAAGCTTTGTCCCTAGCTTGGAACAGGACCTTTTAAATAGCAAGATTTGAGAATTTTGTTTACTATTTAAATTGACCATAGGATATTATGTTATATTAAAATGGCAGAAAAGATATTTCAAACAGAGACAATAAAAAAGTCTCCCACCCCAAATAAAATATAAATGGGAAGCAGGAGAAAATATTTAAGTTGCTTTATGATTAATTCCTAACACTTATGTTTGATTAATGTACCCATTGCATATAAGAACTTGATGAATTATCCTAAAGTCATCTGTGATCTAGAAATCTGGAAATAAAATACAGCCAAACATCTTGCGAACTGGAAAGAATTGCAATGTCAGGATTAGATCAATTCTCTCTTCTCTCTCCTTTCTTTTTCTCTTTCTGTTTGGTCTCTCTCCTCTGTTTCACTTTACTTTCTGCAGGCCACCTTCCCCTGCTCACTCACATTTGGCAATCTTCCATAATGTCAGAGTGTGAGCAGCTCTGACTTGCCGTGGCCCCAAATCTGGCTTTATCTCTGCGTGAGCATTCAGTGCTGGATCCCTGTACCGTTTTCCAATAGGCATTTTGCTTCTTGGTTCAAATTCTCTAGAGGATGGATTCAGTCAATGGATTAACTTCCTCTAGTCAAATGTCCAACTTCATCCAATACCCTGGTGGCAGGGCTGGAACAGGCTCTGGTGGGGTCAGGGGGCAGCAATGAGGCCACAGCAGCTGTGAACATGGGTTTGTTCTGTGAAAAGACAACTGAGGGAGGGGCATGTGGCCCAAAACTCATTTCTGAATTCTGGCTTGAATATGACCTGAATTCAGGAGAATTTCTAGGTGTAATATATATATAATATGATTTTAAATAGAAAGTCTAACTCATTTGTTGATGATGTCTATAAAATTTGTAATTGCATTCTGTAAATAACTGATACTGGTCATAACAGCTTGGGAAGCAGAACCGCGTCAAGTCAAACTCAATCAACTCATAGAAAACCCAGAAAAGCACATGTGCAGTTGATGGGAGCTATGTTATCCCTCCTGACAAAGAGCAAATGGCCTAAAACAAGTGAGAGGGATAATTAGCCACCATGCCTAAAATGTACATCTACTAAAATGTAGGACATTTTTCAAGGTAGTTTTCTTATTGTGGATAAATCTAATGTGATTATGTCATTAATGTTATTTCTATAATAATTTAAATCTCTTTAAAAGATACCAAACAAGAAAAGATAGGCATCTTTTTATTTCTGGAAGAACTGAAAATTTTGGGTAATCCTAAATTCTCTTATTAGCCAAACTAATTTTTATTAGCATATGTCACTGTTGGCTTAAGGAAGATTGTAGCTTCTTAAATACCATAAAACAGAACTAGGAGGAAAGATCAGGCTTAAGGTAAAGTGAGGGAATGAGATAGGGCATTGATTTTGCTAATTCTTCTTAGAACTCTTTTTCCTTCTCGGTTATTGCCATCTAATTTTCTTTTTTACTGGTGTAGCCAATCAAACTTGCAGATTGATTTAAAAGAAAAAGAGCTTTGAGAAGCTCATAAATGTGCAGATGTTCACTTATATATTCCCATTTTAACCTTTTCTTCCAGAGAAAAGCCTTCTTATTGTAGGGGACTATGGTTGAAATAATTATATTTATAGTTATATAAACAAGCAAGCATTTCTTAAAACACTAGGAAGCCATTCTCTTGCTTTGGGGTGAATGCTTGTCTGTTCAATATGCTTTTTTGTGTCTCTCGGAAGAGTCTACAAGAAGGTTTTTCTGAGGAATGGCAGTCAGTTATGCGGGCACTTTCTAAAATGGTGAAATGTGTAGTGTGTTCTCCAGAGGAAGAAATCTTTCGTTGTTTTGTTTTCTCTCTTCTTGAAAAGAACTCCTCTGCTTCATAATTTTAAGGGTCACATAAGACCGAGCTGCCTCAGGCCATCTTCCATTTTCTTATAGATTTGTTGGCCATTTTGTTTGTTTGTCCTGAAGGAGACTGTGTTCTTTGTCCTAGGGCTGACTTTGAAAAGGAAGCTAATCACATAGGTAAAAATAGCCTACTACACTCATTGGCTAAATCCAATATATTATTGGTTTCCTCAGCTTAGTTTGTCTGGCTGTGAGACCCCAAATCAAGGGCGGAGGTGCTTAAGGGGTTTTGCTTGGCTCTGGTGTGTGTGTGTGTGTGTGTGTGTGTGTGTGAGAGAGAGAGAGAGACTGGGAAGCAGACTCACAGAAAAATTACAGAAGACAGAACAGTGCTCCAAATGTAGAATTTGGTTTATAAACAAATAATAAATAAAGGCAATCAAAATATGCTGAATTAAAAGTTAGTCTAGTAATGCAAATGGTACAGCCACTTTACCACTTTCTTAAAAAGTTAAACGTAAGACTCCCATAATCCAGCCATTCCCTAAGTGTCTGCCTCAGAGAAACAAAAACATTTGTCTACACATGCACTGGTAGGTGTATGTGAATGTTCATGGCAGTATTATTCATGATGTTATCGGATAGGAGACCTGGCCTGAGTGGTTTGGCCTAGGGCCAGTTGTAGTGCATGGGTTCTTGACTTCGTGTAGGAAAGATTTCACAACACAAGTCCAGGTGACCACGAGGGTCCCTTTATTCATAATGCAATAGGAAAGCCTAGGCTGGGCTGCCTTAGCTCACTGGGGAGTCAGAGAAAAGGGGGCCTTGGAGACAGGGTCAGGGGTTAGCCTGGGATGAGTTGCTGCTGCCCACTGCTCCCCTGGCTGCAAGTCTGTGGGGACTCTTAGAGTTTAGGAGATGCATGCCTGTGGGGGAAGACAAGAGGGAAGGAGAAGGAATGGTGTGGCTGCTCCTCAGTGGATGGTTCCTTTGTTTTGAGGCTTTTATTTCTCTGTTGTAGGCAGGAACCTTAGGGGAGGTCTCAGGGGACAGTTTCAGGAGAATATTCATCAGCTTTCCAGGTGCACCCTTTCAGGGTCATGGTCTCCACTGACTGGTCAGGGCCAGGGAAGGGGATCATCAGTCACTGCAGTTAGTCCAGGTTTTGCTGCTTTTCTGGGCCTGGAGCTGAAATATGAATGAGGCCTAGACGTCATCTCTAGGGAGGTGACCTTTTGTATCTGGCTGAAAATTGCTCTGCCAGTTTGTTTAGCTCTCTGTTTCAGTTCCCCTATTCCACTTGCCAAGGAATTTTCCTAGCTTCTTACTACCCTGCCTCAATAACAGCCCTGAACTAGTAACAGCTGGATGCCCATCAACTGATGAGTGGATCAATAAAATGTAGGTATTCTTATGCAATGGGATACTATTCAGTGATAAAAAGAAGTAAACTACTGACACCTACAGCAACATGCATGATCTCAGAAACCGCATACTACAAGAACCACATCAGACACAAATGAGTACTTAACAATATTTCTTAGTCCATTTGGGCCGTTACAATATTCAGAAGACGGGCTGGTATTTCTCACAATTCTGGAGGCTGGGAAGTCCACCGTCAGAGTGCCAGCAAGGTCAGAGTCCGGCGCAGCCGCTTGTCTGAGTTGGGGGCTGCTAACTTCCTGTCATATCCTCCCGTGGAGGAAGTGACTGGGGGAGACCCCTGGAGCCTCTTTTGTAAGGGCACCAATCTCATTCATGAGGGTGGAGCCCCATGATAACTCAAGAAGTCATTTTATTTGTTTGTTTCTTTGCTTATTTAATTACTTTTCTCTGCTCCTTTACCATCAATGAAATGAAATTTTGCAGTAAGGCTAGCATGTAATATGTTACATTTTTCACAGAGTACATGAAAAGAAAGGTTGGAAAATGTCCTTTTACTGATGTAAGGACTAGGAAGAGCTTATTTGTTAAGTTATGAATATTTTTTTCACTAAATTATTCCTCCTTATGCCGAATATTTTTAAAATCTGAACTATTTTACCTGGTTTCTCTGTACACTTTTGGGTATGTTAGCCTTTGGCTTTCTGATGTTTTTGGAATCATATTCTACCCTACATATACTTCTAGATAGATCTGTATTTCATATTGGAAGTTAAAATAAAACATAACCCTCTAAAATTGAGATATTTCTTTTGGCTTTTTGACTTTTCCTTGAAGAAAGTTGGCAGCCACATCTCAAATTCTAGATTGTTTATAGGTGAGGAAAGAGAACTTCCGAAAAGGAAGGAGACCAGCTCAGCTCCCTGTTGCTGGCCCAGCTGGCCCTCCATCCTGTCTGGGCCTGCCCTTGTGCTCTCACTGTGCCGGGCAAGGCCCTGCATTCTCCAACTATCTCAAGTTGAGTGGATCATTCATTTTGAAAAGATGCACTTATTCTTCTATGTATGTATTGTTTTGGCCCCACGTTGCAGAACAGAGCAACAGATAGAAATTTCTTTTAATGAACTGAAACTCACTGAGACAGGGTATGTGGCAGAACAGCTGCAAACGATAAAAGCTACAGCCTACCAGCCACTGATTTATGGCTTAGAACTGGCAGAGACCCGCTGGATCCAACGTGGCGACTAATTTCACCGATCCATAAACCCTACCTTCGTTATACTCTCCTTGTAATACATGAGCATGCTAAATGACACACCCATGCCACCATCATTAGAAACGGAAAGCCCACACAGAATGGCTGCTAGAGCTCTTCTGAGAAATCTCCATCCTTGCCTGGGAAGATCCTGAATATTCCTCCCCCTCGTTGAATACCCTCCCCTCCAATTAAATGAACCTCAATAAAGGAAGCAATTTCCCTAAAGGGGGGCTGCTCTGTCTGTGTAACAGCCCACTCGGCCTCACTGCTTTGCTAATAAACTCGCACTTTTAACGCTGTCCTGGCTCCCCTGCGTTTGAATTCTTCCCTGTGCAAAGCCAAGAACTTGAATCGGAGTGTGGACTCCCAGGGCCCTGGGCCCCTGGAACACTGCCATCAGTCAGACCAGTCTGTGAACAGGGTAGTTCTCCACACGCTCCCCTGTCCTCGACGGAGAAGAATGATCAGCAGCTCTGTACCAGAACGTAGGGCAGGCTCTGGCACTGATGGCAGGGCTGCACCTGGAGTGTGGGGGGGAAGGTGTCAGCGAGCGTTACCTTGTGGTTCCCTGCCACCTGGCCTTCTGGCCTGCCATTGCTGTTTCCGCTATGTATTGAGCTGACTTATTTTCCCTCTCACAGTTCTTCTCTAACACTTCTATGCCTCCACATGTGCTGTTCTCCACACCTTCTTTTTGCTTCCTCACTTGAACCTTTTGTTCATTTTTCAAGTCTCAGCTCTGAGAAGCTTTTTCTCACCTGCACACATAGAGTTCACGAGCGCCTCTTCTGTAATGCAACTGAATCTTACATAATTCTCTCTGTGTAACTTCTTATTCGGTATTATAAGTGTCTGTTGACTCGTCTCCCCATTCATTGACGATTTGTATTTGTAGCACCTGGAGCAACGATGGGCAAGTTGTTGGCCCCTGGATGAGCAGACAGATGAAAACCTAGCAAAAGGTACTAGTGGTTGCTCCAAAAATATTTATTAATTCCGTTTTTGAATGGATGCATAAACACAGAATAAGTATTATTGTCAGAAACTAAATCCAGGCATTAAGAAATGATTGAGATGTCTGCCTTGGCTAGTTTGAGGGCAGGGAATATGTTACGTTGTCTTCAGTAGTCAAATGACAATGATTTATAGACTCCCCACTGCTGAGAGTAGAAGAAGTTTAGGATTTCCGTATAGTTTTCCTCTTCAAGTATTCTTAAAGCCCCATGAATCAGTCTTCTACTTGTTTGCCTTTGCTCCTTGATCTGAATTATTGAATTTAGAAGCACCCTGGAGGTCGGTTTCCCCAGCTGTAGCCCCTGGAGGAGCCCTGGCCCCTGGCTTTCGTTGTTTTCAGCCACACCTCAGGGCTGGGCAGAGAAGAGGCCTGGGTTACCCCAGGGGTTATCAGGGTGGTCCAGCTATTCTGAAGAAACGCCCAGAGCATCTCCTCTGCGCCCAAGATTGCTTATATGCCTAAGGAGGATGATTGTTCCAGTGTGAGGCTCACTCAGGCGTATTCTCAGCCGAAAAGCTCTGACGTTTACAGCAGTGTTTCCCAAAGTTAACTCTTGGGACCAGGATGGCGAGGGAGGAGCAGCGGAAGCATCAGTTCTCACTGTCCCAGAGTGAGCTTGTAACCTTCAACCTTGGAACGAGATCCTGCTCTCCCACCTCTGAAGGCTCACATCTTGTTCCTTCAGCACTTGCCAATGAAGTCAGAACTCAGACATGTCCCTTGAAATTGGAGGTGGTTGATGAAAAATGGATTTTCAATGACAGAAATGTCACTGCTGATAAAGCTCCATAATAACCAGGCCTTTCTCTATTAAACAATCAAATATGAACGCAACTCCTTACTACAAGAAACAAAGGGAAGAAGCTGGCTCTCTGAATTCCAAAGGTGGATGTAGTTAAAGGCAATGACCTGCCAGGAGCCTGCCTGGAAAGGAGAGGGATGGTAGAATGCTCACCCATGAATGACCTAGGCCAAGCAGAGTAGAGAAGAGGCAGAAAGAAGAGATGCTTCTTAAAACTCTAAGTAGTGAATGAAGGCTGACTCCAGTTCCCAGAGCCGTCATGGCTCTGGAGCAGGGGACCTTTCCAATAATCGTGGTCACGGTGAGCTCGTCAGCGAGATGCCGTGGCCCTGGGTTCTGAGTACCGTATCCCATTATTAGAGAGACTTGACTGTGAACCAAAAGTGGCGTGTCTTTCCCCTGTCATTTTTATTTTATAATAAAAACCTTCCTGGGATTACTATGAGAAATACCTACGATGATGACAATCATCTTTACAGGTGATTATTTTAGGCCTGGCTATAATTTCTAATACCTTCTAAATTTATTTCTTTGTATTTTACAGTGATAGCTGCTATTCAAAGTTAGGTGTTTCAAGATACTAAATAACTCATATTCATTTTTAAAATGGCTCCTTGTTTCTATTCCCTATTTTGTAGGTAAAGAGACTAATAAGGATCAGAGAGGCTGCATGTCTGAAGGTATATAGCTATGGGCACAGGACTTAAATCCAGGTCTGTGTCACTCAAATATGTGTTCTTTCCAATTATCTTAGGCCTACTATAGGTATTAAAATTAAAGCCAAAACATATCTCAGAAAAGTTTTAAGCCACATGGGTAAAAACAGAGATAATTTTCCCACAACCAACCAAATGGGAGAAGATGTGTGCAAATGATACCTTCAATGAGAGTCTAATATCCGAAATATATAAAGAACTAAAACAACTCAACAGCAAAAAAACAAAACAAAACAAAACAAAAAACAAATAATCCAATTAAAAAATGGGCAGAGGACCTGAATAGACACTTTTCCCAAGAAGATATACAAATGGCTAACAGATATATGGAAAAATGTCAGACTTCACTAGTTATAAGGGAAATGCAAATCAAAACCACAACAAGGTAGCACCCCACACCTGTTAGAATGGCTGTGATCAATAAGACAAGAATAAGTGCTGGAGAGGATGTGGACAAGGAGGAACCTCATTCCCACTGCTGGTGGGAATGCCAATTGGTACAGACACTCTGAAAAACAGTGTGGAGGTTTTTCAAAAAATTAATAATAAAGTTACCATCTGACCCAGCAATCCCTCTTCTGGGTATCTGCCTGAAAAATATGAAAACATTTATTTGTAAAGATAATATGTACCCCTATGCTCATTGCAGATTAATCCCCATAGCCAAGATATGGAAACAACCTAAATGTCCTTTGATGGGTGATTGGATAAAGAAGATGTCGTACAAATATACAATGGAATACTGCTCAGACATAAGAAAAGATGAAATGTTACCATTTGCAACAACATCATGCTACATGAAATAAATCAGAAGAAAAAAGATAAGAACTATATGATTTCACTCATATGTGGGATACAAAACTAAAGCAACAAACTAATAAACAAAATAAACAAACTCATAGGCACAGAGATAGAATGGTGGCTACCAGAGGGGAAGTGGAGCGTGGGAAGGTTGAAGAGGATAGAGAGGGTCAAATGTATGGTGACAGAAGGAGATTAGACTTTAAATGGTGAGCACACAATGCAATATACAAATGATGTATAATAGAAGTGTATACTTGGAGCTTATAGAGCACTATTAACTGATGTCACCCAATAAATTTAATTTTAAAAAAGGAAATAATTTTTCCAGATGAGAAAATTCAATTCACCATATTGTAGTCACTAAGGGTCCTGTATTACTAATTATTGTTCAAAGCCCACAGACAAAGCACATGTTCAGTAATGAATAAGGCTATGATTTTAGAGTCAGGGCACATTAACTGAAGAAGAGTCCGAATAGAGAATACATACCCTGAGCATCTCACAGATTTAACTGAAAAAGAAACCCCATAGCAGATTTAACTGAAAAAGAAATGAAGTCAGAATTTTTGGGTAATTTTTCTCCAATGATTAATCATAATAGCTGATGTAGATTAAGTGCCTAGATTTGGCAGACATTGTGTTAGGCCATGTCCAGGGAGGGTGTTGGTCAATCCTCACTTGAACGTTTTACATTAAGAACATTCTTCATCATCAAGGACCCATTGTACAGGTGGGTAAAGTGGAGCTCACCAGTCGAACCTTGCCTAATGTCACGCTCACCCTAGTGAGTCCAGAGCTGACACCAGAATCTGCTCTCTCAACCAAAAATTCATTATAAAAATTTCCTGGAAACAAATTCAAGTAAAAATATATTATTTATCCTTCAAATGCAATAATTTTTTACAGTGAGAATTTGTTGTTACCAACACTACAGCCCCAGGATGCATGCTTAAGATGAAATAAAAATGTCTTTGTTTAATAAACAGTTGTCCCCACACACCTTTTTTTTCCAACTGAAATTGGAGGATTGGTGTGTTTCATGCATAAATGGAAACTGGCAAACAGGACTTGATTTTGAGTAAAAAGACAGGTCGGGCATATGCTATTCAGTACTTGAAAAAGAAGCGTCTCCAGATACTGCAACCAGAAACTTTCAAAGAACACAGAACACCTCAATCATTTCCATATAAAAGACATGGGGTTGGAATTCAATAGCTATTTTTCTTCTTTGGAGAAAAAGAATGTAGCTTTTGCCAGCTGATAAAAGTCGAAGCCTGGGAAGAAGGGCCCCTGTGCTTCTTCCAGGTGGAAAGTAGGTTCTGTGCCTGTTGTTTTGTCCTCAAGGTCTTCCCATGTCATTCTGTATGTCTAGAAGATGACGTCATTGGCCTCCAGAGCAGAACAACTAAGGGCACCAGTAGAGTTGCGTGGGGTGGGCAGGTCATGCGTGTCTTCTAAATTTGCATTACTGAGGTACAGGCCAAGTTCTTAGCTTGTTATTCATTTTGTGGATGTAGAAGGCCAGGTTGACACACAAGATTTGGGAGTTTACAAGTTACTTAAGAACGAAAAGGCAAAACGCTGGGACAAGAAGCTGCCTTAGTGTGTGAGTTCAAGTGCCTGATTTCACGGGTTTATATCCCAGCTTCCACTCTTTGAGGATGTTGATGTTGAGAGGGTTTTTAAACAAAGATTGGGTGTGTTATATATAAAGCATCAGAATAGCACAAAACTAATTTTAGCTTCACACACATGCACATCCCCCCACACACACATTCCAGGCCAATTCAATACAGGGGTTTCGGTGTTCTAGATTTTCATAAGAGGAGTACATCTTTCATGACAGGCCCTGTGTAAGGGTTTATCTTCAACGCTCAAGCCAGCCGCAGCTCCTCATTCTGCCCCCTCTCCGGGGCTGCCTCGTGCTGTGTCAGTCAGGAATGATACAAAGAACATGGTATTTCTCCTCCTGAGACTTGTTTTTGACCATGTCCCTAGATGTGGAGCTTTATTTTGGCTTGGGGCCTTTAGGTTTCTGGGCATATTTATTTATTACAGCTAGCACTTATTAAGCACTTATTATAAACTAGACAGTATGTTAAGTACCCTAAATACATTTATAATAATGTGGGTAGTATTATGTCCATGTTACCAAGGCCTAGACTGATTAAAAACCTACCAAGGCTAAAAAGAGGAAGAGCGGGAGTTCAAATTTAGGTTGGCATGGCTGCACATCCTGTACTCTTAGTCAAAAAACCCTGTCACCAATCAGCTTTATTTTTGTTCATTGCGAAGGATGGAAGTCCCAACCTATGTTGGCTCCCTTATAAATACAGTCTACTGCTCACATGGAAAATAAAGAAATAAATATCCATGCAAATGGATGTAGCCCATGATTGCTACTAGAACTCAATTCCAAGTCCATTTGTGTCGTCAGAGCTCAAGAGCTGGCCAAAGAGTGCCCAGATTCACAAGTTAGGGGCGAAACAAGTGCGAGCTGTAGTGCTGCCCTACCCTCTCTAGACTTGTGGGGAGGAAAGGGCAGACTTCGCAGTAGGAGAAACTGGCTGTGGTTCCTCGCTCTCAGACCCCCGCCCCGTGCACAGTGGAAGAGGGATGTTGTCTTGTTCCTGGTGGACACCAAGGAAACGGAGAAGATTGTCAGTCCTCATTTTGTCAGGAAAAGCGGCTCTTCTTCCAGGGTGTCTTAGTAGGCACAACAGCCCTGGAGGTGTGCCCTGTTGCCTTGGCCGCTCTGGGGTACCTGCTGCTGTCCGGACATACGGAGAGCAGCCGGGCACTTAGAATCTGGGCTGCCCAGGTGAACATGAACTGTCTGTCTGTTAAATTACGGAGCTAAAGACCAATTTTGTTTTTTTTTTCCACTTCAAAATCTTGGTGCTTAAACTCAAATTGTTAGGTTATTATCAGATTGCATCAAACAGCTTTGCAATTAAGGCTTAAAAGTTTAAGCCAATTTGGTGAACAGTCAGATGACAAAGGTTAAGGCAAGCATCATTATGAGGTGGTTTTTCTTTGGTGGAGCTTAAGCCCTAAAAAGAATTTTCCCAGGAACCAGAAATTCCTCTTAACAACATGCCCTTTTGGGTGATATGTCAACAAGCTTATCTTTGTATGTAAAGCATGGCACACGTATACTTTTCCATATATTTGATTGGAACCATGGACTCAGATATTGGCCAGCTTGCTATACCGTGGCAGTGCATAGTGAGCACCTGGAAAATACTTGTAGCAAGTAAGAATTTCAAAGAATCGGCTTAGGTGTTAGAAATATAACTTTATTTCTTTTCAACTCTGCTTCGATCATGTAAACACACAATCTCAGTCAATTTGTGGTTCCTACTTTCCTCCTAGAATTGTATCTAATAAGTTCTAGGGGGCTTGTATAGCGAGGTCCAAGGCGTTGAAAGGGAGAAGGGGGAATAAGAGAATTCTCCGTACCAGGCAGGCATCCACTGTCCCCTCAGTCCTGGCACTGACCTGTGCTGGCAGGACCGTCCTTAGCCTGGGACAACTCAACCAGTCTGCGCTGGGCAGACAGGCCCAAGATAATTGCAGTCGAAGTGAACTAGATTGCTGGCATCTTCTAAGGTCTTAGGGATATTTTTAAGCACCTACAAAAAAAGAGAAGAGGAAACCCAAAAGTGTTCATTATCCAGGTACAATAATCATAAACTCTTATTTTACCTATATCCCCACCACACTAGATTTTTTTTGAAGCAAATCTCAGACAATATACAATGACACTGAATTTTAATGCTGTTCAGAAAACAGGGGTGAGGTGTCATGTCCCTTGACTCCCTCTGAGAACAAGGTCCAGGCAGTTGCCCAGGGGATGGGCCAGGCTGCATCTTGGTCCCCGCCAAGAAGCTCCTTCTCTGTCGCCTTTAGAACCAAAGTCTCTCTCTTTGCTTTAGAGCGTTACTTGAGGTGTTCATAAGCCTCTGGGGCACAGTATTTTTTCCAAAATTCTCTGCAGTTTATGTCTTACTTAGGCGTCTAATTCACTCGCTCACCCCAACCCCAGCCTGGGAAGTGGAATGTAGGGCCAGCCACAGATACCCACCAAGGCTCTCCCTGCCTCTGTGCAGATGTTCCTTCCTCCGTTGCCTTGGTGAAAAAATGGGAGAGAGGAAGCATAGGGCTGCTGAAGGAGGGAAGACCTGTTCTTTCTCACAAAGCCTCTTGCGAACATTTTGTGTATCCTGGACTCCTCAGAAATCACAGACAGGAAGAGTCTCTTCAGCTATATTCTACTTTTGCCTCTACCATATCCCTCCCACTGTCCAGGAGATCAGAACTTAATACATCTGCAAATGGGATGGGAAATACTGGGAGGAAGGGAAAAATCTCAAAAATATTGCCCTGCCAAATATTGTTTCTGAAAATAAGTGAAGCTAGCACAGCATTCTTCATAGTCTTGCAAGAGATGAGAGGCAGTAAAGGGAGGGATATGGGTTCCAGAGTGGACAAGCCTGGACTGTAATCTCTTATAATTCAAGGTATTTTGTGACTCTTCCTCAATTTTCTCAACTGTGTAATGGGAATGGTAATACCTACTTAAATGCCATTATTAGGTGGTGAAATGATATGTTAATTTTAGTACTAGTTACACATGAATCGCCTAGTAACAGTAAATGTGATTATTGTTATTACAGATGCTATGAACGAGAATTGGAGTAATTCTCTCTGAGGTTATACAGGAAGGTTTCCTAGGGAAGGTGAGCTCAAATTTTGTCTTGAAGAATGTGTGCCCCTTCTGTGGACAAATATGGGGGTGTGTGGTAGGGACAGTATTTGGGTAAAGAAAGTATGTTCAGCAGGGATAATGACCAAAATCCCTAATTATTGTCACACAAAGTTATTAGCCACTAAAAATAACATTCACTAAAATGGAATGAGTTTTCTTTTCTTAATATAATTAGGCCGCCTCTTCATTATAATCGAAATACATTTATAGAAAATATTTAGAAAATGCAGACACTATAATAAAGAAAATGAAACTACCCATAATAACTTCTTAATAAAAATTTTAATTGTGGTAAATACACATAATATAAAAATTCCCCATCTTGGCTGTGTCCAAGTGCACAGTTCAGCAGTGCAGAGCACACTCACATTATGGCGTGACCACTTTCCAGCACACTCTCATCTCTCCTGATGGACACTGTGCCTGCCTGTCACACGGTGACTCTCCACTGCTGCCTCCCCAAGCCACTCGCAACCCGCACTCTACTTCTCTCCATGGAGTTTATTGCTTTAGGTGCCTATGTAAGTGAATCAGATGGTATTTGTCTTTCTATTCCTGGATTATTTCACTTACATTGATACTTTAATATAGATTTATTGCCTGTTTTTATATGAAAATGTTTGGATCCATCATTGTTTATTTAACTATTTCCATGCAGTGGAGTAGTTAGGGGTTTACAGGAAACTAACACTGCAAGTATTACCCTTATAGTAAATCTTTAGGCACATTCATTGTTAGTTCTTTAGAATAAATTTCTAGAAGTCCATTTGATCCCTCATCAGTTATTGCTTAAAGCCCAGTGAAGTTCAGACTTCACGACAAGTATACCGAACAGCTCACTTGCTGTAGCCCAAAGAAAGAGAGAATCAAACTGAGAACTTCATGTCTAAAAGAAGTTCAGGGCAGTTTAGCTAATCCTGCTTACCCACAAAATCCCAGGCTCCTGGTTGAGGATTCTCTTGGTCTTTGAAGGTACAGAGAATCATGTTATTTCTGGCCTAAGGATATAGCTTGCTTTGACTGAAACTACCTTGGTCATTGTTCTTGAAATTTAACTCCTAACAATCCCTGTTGTTGGGAAAACTAATTTAGTTCAAGTTAAAATACCAGGAAAAGAGAAAACCACATCTAACTCAACAGATGATCATCCTACCAAAAGAATCAGTCTACAACAAATTTTCTTGAAATGTGGTCTCAGAAGGTGCTTTACTCACTTCATTTAGAAAATCAGAGTATGAACACACTAATTTCCTATGGTTAGATATTTTATTATATCATGGGATAATTATATTTTCAAATATATACATATAAGTACTAAATTTTCTTGAATATGTAAGTGTAAATTTAGCTTATCCTTGGAGGTTTTATTCATTATGTCATGTCTTCAACAATCAATTTTAGAGATTTAGCAATGTGATGTATTAATAAACTTGAAAATAAAAAAGAATTTCTTCTGGAAATTAGATTGACCAGAGCCGATTATTGGGTGAGCTTAATAAAGTGTAAGATGCTAGAAGGATTCTAAACTCTCGTCGGGAGGAAATACCAATACCTCAATTATGCGTAATTGCTTCACAATGCACATCCACTGGCATGCACACACTGAAAAGAAGATCAGGAAAATGTGGAATAGTATTGGTTCGGAAGCTATTACCTTTGCAATTCATACCTTGAGTTTCTATAAAGGTGGACATGGATGATGTTTGGGGCTTTGATAGTTCTGGAGGGTGATTCAGTCTGTCTTCAGTCATAACTGGTGATTTTTTCCCTTTTGGCTCATGCCTGTCAGTTAAGCCCTTATTTATGAAATTCCACTTGACTTTTTCTTCTGTCTTCCTCTTTTTACTTTTTGTCATGTGAAGGCAGATTCACTGGTGTCAGCAGCTCCTCACTGATGATTAAAGCTGAATATGGGCCGACCCTGCCTTGACTCGGGGGTGGCTGGGGGCTGGGGAAGAGACTTCTCTGAGAACTGTGAGCATGTATCCGGAGGAAGCAATCTTGTCCCAAGCGGGGCACAGCTGGCTGGTAAAGCTTAGGGCCAAAAAATACCATGCTGTATTTATGTATGAAGCACAAATACACAGTGTATCTGTGGTAGTAAAATTTCAGGAGGCTGACGATTAGGAGAAAAAAGTCTAAAAAAGCTGGGGAGAGCGTAATGCAAAAAGGTTGAGAAATAATGACTTAGATTAGCAATACTTCTTTACAAGGCAGTCAACTGACTAGGAATGAGTAAATTTGAGAATCTCTGTTTTTTAAAAAGAGAAATATATTTATCTTTATAGGATATGTCCAATGATTATGTTTCAAGTGGAGGGTATAGATTAAGGTTCACTTAATTTCTTTTTTATTCCTACCTTTCTGGGGTTCCCAGTGCAGAGAACAGTACAAGGTAAAAGTCTGAATCAGAAATTATAGCCTGACTGTATTTGTGAAAACTTGAATTTCTTCAAAATGATGATCGAAACGATGACCCAGAGGATTGGGAAGGGAGGACATATTCATTGACTTTGTAATGTGTTCCTGTAAAGTAGCGCCATACGCAGCTTCTCTTTTATTGTTACTTTCGGTCCAATAAATGCTCCACGGTTTCCATTTGACTTCACATCAGTTCTACTCCGAGTTAGCTGAGCCTCACACCAGAGGCATCAATTTTATTTTTCTAATATGAAATATCAGGAGGTTAAAGGATCAAGTACTCAATAGCTACACTCCTCTTGTAACACATATTATTTTATTTAAGAGGCAATATGCTAGCAATCCTAAGAAAAAAGCAGGCTGTATTTTCCACCTTCAATCTTCTTTCCCATTATTTTTCAGCTGGGGTGGCCACTTTTTTTATTTATACTTTTTTATTTTTATGTAGCAACTGATAGTAGTAGAGTTAGCTAGAGGCTATTTGAGAGAGGGTTTATTACGATGGGAGACCTTCCTCCCCTTTCTTAAAGATGGTAAGATAGTTTTCTTGGATATCTATAGCATTTTGTCATTTTAGAGAGAAAAATAAATGTTGCAGATATGTAAATACATTCTCTGGAAAGCATAATGCTTTGATCCACAAAGAGTATAATGAAACAAACCAATTATGAACTTGGTAAAATTATGCCTTTTATAATTTACTTTTCTGCAGCTATCAAAGAAACAAATGGTTTAATTAAAAAACAAATTAAGATATTTTTAAAATATACTTTTCAGCTTCATTGAGGCATAATTGATGAATAAAATAAAGCATATAGCACAAGGATTTGATATACATATACATTGTGAAAAGATTCCACAATCAAGTTAATTTGTATATTCATCACCTCATATAGTTAATTTTATGTTTTCTTTTGGTGAGAACACTTAAATTATACTCTTTTAGCAAATACAATATAGTATTTTAAACTATAGTCACCATATTATACATTCGGTTTTCAGACTTTATTCATTTTGTAATTGAAAGTCTGTATCCTTGGAGCAACATCTCCGTATTCCCCTGCCCCCCATCCCTTCTACTCTCTGTTTTCATAAGTAGGCTTTTTTAAAAAAAGATTTCACATGTAAGTGATACCATGTAGCATTTCTCTTTTTCTGTCTGGTTTATTTCACTTAGCATAATGCTCCACAGGAGGCTTATGCATGTAGTGAATGGCAGGATTTCCTTCTTTTAATGGCATATATGTAAATATATATAATGTATAATCACATCTTTAGCCATTCATCCATTGACGGATACTTAGGTTGTTTTCACACTTTGCTTATTGTGAATAATGATGCCATGAACATGGCAGTGCAGGTCTCTCTTTGAAATAACGAGTTCATTTTCCCTGAATGTATATCCAGAAATGGGATTGCTAGGTCATACGGCAATTCTACATTTAATTTCTGAGGAACCTTCATATAGTTCTCCATACTGGCATACCAGTTCACATTCCCAACATCAGTGCCCAGAGGTTCTCTTTTTCTATATCCTAGCCAGCGTGTCTCTTGTCCTTTCGATAATAGCCATTCTCTGTACGGCCACACCACCCTGAACCTGCCGTGCCCCGTCTTGTCTGATAATAGCCATTCTAACCAAAGTTAAGTGACAGCTCATTGTGGATCTGATGTGCATTTCTCTGATTATTAGTGATGGCGGGCACCTTTCCATGTACCTGTCAGCCATTTTGCGTATCTTCTTTGGAAAATGTCTATTATCAGGTCCTTTGCTTATTTTCATTCAGGTTATTGTATTTTATTTTATTTTTTTTGATGTTGAGTCTTATGGGTTTCTTATATATTATGGATATCAACCTCTTATTGGATATGTGGCTTGCAAATATTTTCTCATATTCTGTAGGTGTCTTTTCAATTTGTTAATGGCTTCTTTTGCTATGCAGGAGCTTTTTCGTTTGATGTGGTCCCACTTGTTTGTTTCTGGTCTTATTGCCTTCACTTTTGGTGTCAAATCTAAAAATCATCACCAAGATCAATATCAAAGAGATTACCCCTTATGTTTTCTTCTATGAGTTTTACAGTTTCAAGTATTATGTTCAGGTCTTATATTCAAGTTAATGCATTTCGAGTTGCTTTTTGTGTGTGATGTTAGATAAGTGTCTAGTTCCTTCTTTTTCATGTAGATATCCAGTTTTCCCAATGCCATTTATTGAAGAGGCTATTGTTTCCCATTATATAGTCTTGGTTTCTTTGTTGTAAGTTAATTGACCATATATGTAGGTTTATTTCTGAGATGTCTATTCTGTTTCATTGATTCATATGTCTATTTTTATGCCAAATCATACTGTTTTGTTTATTATAAGTTTGTAAGATAGCTTGGAAACAGGGAGTGTGATGCCTCCAGCTTTATTCTTCTTGCTCAAGATTGCTTTGCTTATTCAGGATCTTTTGTAGTTCTATATGAATTTTAAGATTATTGTTTTGATTTCCTTGAAAATATCATTGGAATTTTGATAGGTATTTTATTGAATCTATTATTACTCCAGGTAGTAAGGACTTTTTGACAATACTAATGCTTCTGATTCATGAACTTGAGATATTTTTCTATTTATTTGGGCATTGTTCAATTTCTTTCACCAGTGTTTTATAATTTTTAGTGTACAGATCTTTTACCTTCTTTGTTAAATGTACTTCTACATAATTTATTTTTTGATGTAGTTGTAAATTGAATTGTATTTCTAATTTCTCTTTCCAATAATTCATTGTTAGTGTGTAGAAACACAACTGATTTTTTGTATATTGATTTTGTATACTGTAACTTTACTGAATTCATTTATTAGTTCTAGCAGTATTTTGGTGGAATCTTTGCAAACAGAGGAAATTTTACTTCTTCCTTTCTGACTAGGATGCCTTTTATTTCTTTTTCTTGTTTAATTGCTCTGGCTAGGACTTTCAGAGAAGTCCAATGAGAATGGTGAGAGTGGGCATCCTTGTCCTGTTCCTGATTTTAAGTGAAGCTTTCAGCTTTTCACTGTTGATTATGATATAGCTGTGAACTTATCATATAGTGCCTTTATTATGTTAAGTTCCATGTATACGTAATTTGTTGAGTTTTTATTATGAAAGGATATTGAATTTTGTCAAATACTTTCTCAGCATCTATTGAGATTATATAATTTTTATCCCTCATTTTATTAATCTGGCATATCATATTGATTGATTTGTATAGGTGAACCACCATGCACCCCAGGAATAAATCCTACTTGATTATGGTGTGTGGTCCTTCTAACGTACTGTAGAATTCGATTTGCCAATATTTTATTATGGATTTTTGCATATGAGTTCATGAGGAATATTGGACTGTAATTTTTCTTTCAGCGTTCTTGTCTAACTTTGCTATCAAGGTAATGCTGGTCTCATAAAATGGCTGGGGTATTTCTTTCTCTTCAATGTTTTGGAAACATTTGAAAATTTTTGGTGTTAATTCTGCTTTAAAAGTTTGATAGAATTGACCAGTGAAGTGATCTGGTCCTGTACTTTTCTATGTTGGGAAAATTCTTTTTGATTACCCATTCAATCTCCTTAGTAGTAGTTGGTCTGTTCAGATTTTCTATATGATTATGATTCAGCCATGGTAGGTTGTATGTTTCTATGAATTTATCCATTTCTTATAGGTTATTTTTATTGTTTTTAAAAATCATTGAATAAAATGGCTTCTCATGGCTCATACGAGAGTAAGAAATAGGTTGAATCTAATTCCAGAACTCAGATTTATCTATCTCCAAGTTCAGAGCTCTTTCCTTGAGGTAAAACAACTCCCAAACAACAACAAAAATAAAGCACCGCTCTAACAAAAAGCAAAATATAACACATCCCCAAACAAGGCAAAAACAACTCCCAAACCAAAACTTTCTACTTCAGATCAAGATGAAGGCATAGGCAAACACACTTTGCTTCCTTACAAAACTATAGCAATAATTACAACTAGACTACAAAACAAATACCACCCAGAACTGTCAGAAAATCAAGCTGTAGGGAAGTCTAACAACCAAGGATTTGAAGAAGCCACATTCATCCAGAGAGGTAGAAGGGTTGGAGATGCACAGACTCCTGGAGAGGTGCAGAATGTGGATGGCATGGAGAGGCACAGAGACGTGGATTGGAAGGTCCCAAATCCACATGTAGTGGATAAAAATTGGGAAGGATACCTTGGGAGTGAGGGATCCCAGCACCACACCAGACCACCCAGTCCAGGGTTCCAGTGCCAAGAAGCTAATTCCCCACAACACCTGGCTGTAAAAACCAGTGGGGTTAGGGTGCTGGAAGAAACTGAGATTCTCAGGAGACTCTTCTTTTTTTTTTTTTTAAAGATTTTTTTTTAATTTTATTTATTTTTAGAGAGGGGGAAGGAGGGGAGAGAGGGAGAGAAACAGCAATGTATGGTTGCCTCTCACATGGCCCTCATGGGGACCTGGCCTGCAACCCAGGCATGTGCCCTGACTGGGAATCGAACCAGGACCCTCTGGTTCCCAGCCCGCGCTCAATCCACTGAGCTACACCAGCAAGGGCTCAGGAGACTCTTCTTAAAGGACCCACAATGGACTTAGGACTCACACAGAATTACCCACTCTGGGATTCAGCACCAGGGCAACAGCTGGAAGAACACCAATTGCATACGGGGAGAAATTAAAGTGACTGGCAATAGGGCAAGTGCTAGGAGACACTTCCTCCCAGGCAGCAGCATGGTCACCTCTCCAAGTCTTTCCCCACACAGAGCCACATGTTGCCCCACCTAAGGCCCTGTCCTATACAATTTACAGGTGCACTGTTCTATAAGACCATACTAATAAGACAGATAATCAAAGTAGCTTGGCCTAATACACAGAAACAAACGCAGAGACGTTGCCAAAATGAGGAAAAAAAGAAATATGACCCAAATGAAAGAAAAGAATAAAACTCCAGAAAAGAACTAAACAAATGGAGATAAGCAACTCAACAGATGCAGAGTTCAAAACACTGGTTATCAGGATGCTCAAGGAACTCATTGGGTACTTTCACAGCATAAAAAAGACCCAGGCAGAAATGAAGGTTACATTAAGTGAAATAAAGAAAAATCTACGAGGAACCACAGTGGAGGGGATGTAGCTGAGAATCAAATCAATGATTTGGAACATAAGGAAGAAAAAAGCGTGCAATCGGAACAGCAAGAAGAAAAAGGAATGAAAAAAAAAACAACAAAGATAGGCTAAGGGGCCTCTGGGCATACTCAAATGTACCAACATCTGAATCATAGGGGTGCCAGAAGGAAAAGAGGAAGAATGAGAAATTGAAAACTTATTTGAAGAAATAATGAAAAAAAACTTCCTTAGTTTGGTGAAGAAAAGAGACATACAAATCCAGGAAGCACAGAGAGCCCCAAACAAGATGGACCCAAAGAGGACCACACCAAGTCATACCATAATTAAAATACCAAAAATTAAAACTAAAGAGAGAATCTTAAAAGCAGCAAGAGAAAAGCAGAGAGTTACCTACAAAGGAAATCCCATGAGACTATCAGCTGACTTCTCAAAAGAAAATTTGCCTGATAGAAGGGACTGGCAAGAAGTATTCAAAGTGATGAAAAGCAAGGACCTACTACCTAGATTATTCTATTATTCCAGCAAAGTTATCATTTAGAATGGAAAGGCAGATGAAGTGCTTCCCAGACCAGGTAAAGCTAAAGGAGTTCATCATCACCAAGCCATTATTATATGAAATGTTACAGGGACTTATTTAAAAAGAAGAAGATCAAAACTATGAACATAAAAATGGCAATAAATTCACAACTATCACCAATAGAATCTAAAAAACAAACTAAGCAAACAAGCAGAACAGAAACAGAATCATAGAAATGGAGATCATTTGGAGGGTTATCCATTGGGAAATGGAAGGGAGAGAATGGGGGGAAAGGTGCAGGGATTAAGAAGTACAAATTGGTAGGTACAAAATAGACAGGAGAGGTTAAGAACAGTATAGGAAATGGAGTTGCCAAGGAACTTATGTGCATGACCATGTACATGAACTAAGGGGGGTTCTGCTAGAAGGGAATCAGGGTACTGGTTGGACAGGGGCGCAGGGGGAAAAACTGGGACAACTGTAACAGCATAACCAATAAAATGTATTTTAAAAAACTTTCTCTTAACAAGAGCAAAATAACTGCCATAGTGTAGTAGCTTTCTTATAAATACATTTTCGGTTGTATTTTGCAAGTTCCATATTATTTCACTTTGACCTTATATATTTTCAGAAGATCCTATAATTGATTATGTTCAGTGCACCTGTGATTTTTCTTAGCATGGAAGTTTTCTGTAAGTTATAAACTACTGGTGTAGTTATCTTCTCTCATGGATAGTAGATCTTCTCACTTCTTACACTATACTTGTAGAGTTTTAAAACTTAATTGGACCTACTTTTGTAGATCATGAAGTCAAGACTCAGTGAATGAAGTGGCATGCCTAAAGTTACACAGTGAGTCAAGAACCAGTAGAAGGTTTCCACCCAGTCAGAAAAGAGGAGAGATAAGGTAAGACATTTTACCATTTTACTGTGCTAATTGAGAAATATTTAAGCAAGATTTCAGAACTTTTAAGATATATTTAGAAGATGATCAAAACCCAGAAAGAATAGCTGATAATTGTTTACTGACAGAGATGGATATTTCTGTTGAACCTTGTATAAATTCAATATCCATCCAGGCCTCCAACCTGGATTGAAATCCTAGCTCTGTTCCTTTCTATATGCTCACAAATGAGTTAATTAACTCCATAATTTTCTATTTTCACATCAATAAAATGGGGATGATAATTTCTATGCCATAGAATTATAGTGACAATGAAATATTATAATGTGTGTGGTTGTGGTGTTTTTTTATTATTATGAGTGGCACATTGTACATGCTTAGTGAGTGAGTTTCCTTCCTCTGGTCTTTTTGTACACAGGAAGACTGTGTAAAAGTATGACCAATTCTCTACCATTAGTA
Organism: Micronycteris hirsuta; assembly: GCA_004026765.1. Classification (NCBI taxonomy): domain Eukaryota; kingdom Metazoa; phylum Chordata; class Mammalia; order Chiroptera; family Phyllostomidae; genus Micronycteris; species Micronycteris hirsuta. Next base: position 26,587 of record PVJI01016758.1, read on the forward strand.
TAGTAAAAATGACTGACCCAGTAAGGTAATCTATAATGTTAGGTCAGAAAATAAAAGAATAAAGAGAGAATAAGAAGAAACATTTTGAACCTAGGGAAAGCGAAGTACTCTGTGATATTTCCATGGCTAGTCTTTAAAGTAGTTTAGTTTGAATAATTAGGATTAGATTTCCAATGAAAGAAAGAGGTTAGGCAAATGAATAGAAAAAATATGAATCTTTTTGATCATCAGGCAGTTACATAATATAAAGAAGTAGAATCACATTATTTTAATTAGAAGGAAGAGTGTTAATAGAAAGAGAAGGGGGAGGATTTTTGTAAAAGTATAAATATAACAACCCAAATTTAAAAACGTATTAAATAGTGTTGATAAAGATCAAGACTTTTGAGTCAGACGAATGTGGGTTCACATCCTAGCTTTTCCATTTGCTGTGTAACACGGGCAGGTAATTAACCTCTAAAAACTAGTATGTGTATAATAATGGTAATATCAATGAGGTTAATTAAATCATTGACATTGCCCTTTTTTGGCAAAACCATCATATGCTGGGTATTTCATATGATTCAACCTACTTGTGGAAATAAAAAGATGATACATGAATGCTAAGGACTTCTGGTTACTTAGTATGTAATGAGCTTAGGAGTTGACACTCCACCCGAAAAGCAAGTAAAAAGCTGAACAAACTAAAACAACCAACAATTCTTTTTAGATCCATAAAAAAAAGTGAGGTCACAGGGCAACCCACTACCTACAAAACTGAAAGCCAGACAGGTGAATAGAGAGAACCGCAATTTCCCAGAGCAAAAACCCACAGCAGAAAACATTGAGGGAACCACTGCCGTGGTACGGAGGCCTGGATGTAATTTATGAATGGCTGGAGGCTCTGTGGAAAACTCAAGTTAAAAACTCCAGAGGATCCACGCATAGGGGGATCCTACACTTTTCTGAGTTTTACTTCAAGGGGTTTGACCTGGTTCTCACAGTTAATATTGTAGGAAACTTGTCTTGTGCTTCTGGCAGGGAAAAGAAACCCATTAAAAACATACCAGAGCATTCTGCTCTTCCTAGCAAGGTCTCCCCTCAGGTATACATGGCTGGTTCAACATTTCAAAATTGATTAATGTAATCCATCACATCAACAGGCTGAAGAAGAAGAAGAAGAAATCACATGATTCCATCAATAGATACAAGAAAATCATTTGACAAAATCTGACACTGATTTATGACAAAAATCTCAGTTAACTGAGAATAAAGGGGAACTTCCTCAACTTAAAGAATACCTACGATAAACCTATAGCTAGTGTCATACTTCAATGTGTAAAAGTGAAAGCTTCCCCAGTAAGGTCAGAACAAAGCTGAGAATGTCTTCTCTCACCACGGCTTTTCAACATTGTACTGGAAGCCCTAGGTGGGAAAGGAGGAAGTTTTTTTTTTGTTTTTGTTTTTGTTTTTGTTTTTTTTAAAGATTTTTTTTTTTAAGATTTTATTTTTAGAGAGAAGGGAAGGGAGGGAGAAAGAGAGGGAGAAACAGCAATGTATGGTTGCCTCTCACACGGCCCTCACGGGGACCTGGCCCGCAACCCAGGCATGTGCCCTAACTGGGAATTGAACCGGGACCGCTTGGTTCCCAGCCCGCGCTCAATCCACTGAGCTACACCAGCCAGGGCAAGGAGGAAGTTTTGTCTTTGAAGATAACGTGATCTTCTGTGTAGAAGATCCATAATAATTAATAAAAGAACTTCTGGAACTAATAAACAGTTATGTCAAGGTTGCAAGATACAAAGTTAACATATAAAAGTCAATTGCTTTCCTATATACTAGTAACGAACAAGTGGGATTTTAGGTTAAAAACATAATACCATTTACATTAGCATCCCCCTAAATGAAATACTTAGCTACAAATATATCAAAATCTATACCAAGATGTATATGAAAGAAACTATAAAATTCTGATGGACAAAATCAAAGTAAATAAATGGAGAGATATTTCATGTTCATTCATAGGGAGACTCAACATTGTCAAGATATTGGCTTATCCTGACTTGACATATATATTTAATGCAACCCCAATTAAAATCCCAGCAAGTTATCCTGTGCAATGAACACAGGGGTGCATAAGTTCTTTTGAATTGGTGCTTCAGGTTTCTTTAGGTATATTCCCAGCAGTGGAATTGCTGGGTCAAAAGGAAGTTCCATTTTTAATTTTATAAGGAAATTCCTTACTATTTTCTACAGTGGTTGCACCAGTCTACATTCCCACTAAAAGTACACTAGAGCTCCCTTTTCTCCATATCCTTGTCAGCACTTGCTTGTTGATTTATTAATGATGGCCATTCCGGCAGGTATGAGGTGATATCTCATTGTGGTTTTAATTTGCATCTCTCTGATAGCTGGTGATGTTGAACATCTTTTCATATGTCTATGGGCCATCCATATGTCCTCCTTGAAGAAGTATCTATTCAGGACCTTTGCCCGTTTTTCCCATTGGATTGTTTCTCTTCCTGGTGTTGAGTCATATGAGTTCCTTATATATTTTGGAGATTAAACCCTTGTCCAATATATCACTGGCAAGTGTGTTCTCCTATATCATTGGTTCCTCTTTCATTTTGATGATAGTTTCTTTAGCAGGGAAGCAACCTTAATTTTCTTTAGTAGGTGAATGAATAAATAAACTGTGGTATATTCAGACAATGGAATTTTATTCCATGCTAATAAGGAATGAGCAATCAAGCCATGAAAAGATATGGAGGAAACTTAAATGCATATTACCAAGTGAAGCCAATCTGAAAAGTCTACATGCTGTATGATTTCAACTACATTACATTCTGGAAAGGTAAAACTACGGCGGCAGTAAAAAGATCAGTGGTTGTCCGGGGTTTTGGAGGGGGGAGACATGAGTAGATGGGACATAGAAGATTTTTAGGGTAGTGAAAATACTCTGTATAAAATTAAAAATGGTTAATACATATTATACACTTGTCCAAATCCATAAAATGTTCACCAGTAGTGAACCCTGCCTAAGGTAAACTATAGACTTTGTGAGATTATAATGTGTCAACGTAGGTTATCAACTGGAACAAATGTACCACTTGGAGGGGACACTGATAGTCGGGGGGTCGGGTGGCTGTCTACGTGTAGAGGCAGCAGGTGTATGGGAAACCTTGGTATCTTCCTTTCATTTTTTCTATGAACCTAAAACTGCTGTAAAAAGTAAAATCTATTAAAAAGAAAAAATCTGTATGAAGTTATTGTCATGATTATAAGCACCATGTAAGTCTTCATTTAATGATAATTCTTATTATGTTAATTTGCCCAACAATAAGAGAATAAAAAATTACATCATAATTCTCCAACATAATATAATAAGATAAAATCATTAAAAATTATGATTATAAAAATTAAGGATATGAAACAAACAGTTGATGAGAAAATGTTAAAAAGTGAAGATCTAAAATTATATGCACATTTCATCTGAGTTTCAAAACATATACAAGCATATTTGTCCATTTATATAGAAAAAAAGCTGGAAGAAAGTGTATGAAAATGTTAAACTTGATTAATTCTGGGTAAGTGATAATATTTTCTCCACATGGTTTCTTCCCATTTACTGTAAGTTCAGGCTACTTTCATAATCAGTAAAAAAGGATACTATTTCCTCTTATTCTTCAAAAGACAAAATATACTCACAGGACTTCTTGCTATATATAGGAATATCATCCTATTTGATTAATGCTGTTTGTTTTCTAAAAATAAGTGCCTTAGGTGTTGATTCTTTTTTGCAGTTCTATGTTTTGTTTTGGGCAGTGTGTGTGTGTGTGTGTGTGTGTGTGTGTGTGTGTGTGTTGGGAAAAACAGAATTGAGAAATAGTTAAATCGGACAGTAAGACAGAATTAGAGAAAGAAGAATTTAGGCAGGTAAGATCTGGCATCAAGGTACAGAATTTAAGAAAGGAGTGGTGATTATTTAGACACCATTAATTAGGAATCAACAGACAACAAAAAAGACTTGATGCTTTGTGTCTGCTTTGAGAATGTGCTTTGTCAGTTTTGTGTAACCCTCTTTACCAGCACATTTCCTAGAGGCACAATTTCAGGAAACTCTTTTGCATGCGGCTTCCAATTGTCATATCTTAGACCAAAATCTGCTTTATCAGAAACACACCGTGATTGAAATAGATCATAGTTCTACGATGCCTATGTTTGTAAACTTCTTTGACACTTCTTATCTCACCGTGGTCCTGTGAGATACACACGGCACGGGGTATTTGATCTGTCTTGCAGGAAAAGAGGGTAGGGACATGAAAGGAACTGCTTGTGTGCCACAGCTAGGGCACAGGAAGGATTAGAACCTCGACTCCTCCCTCCCAGACCTAGTCACCTCAGCCATACAGGGTTTTTTAAGGTTATCTTGTAACATAAACAAGAACACAGGGAAAAGAGAAAGTAAAAAGTGAAAGAAAGAAGCAAAGATGATTTAAAATTATAATGCTTGATTACATTTTATTACTTCCTGTCTCTGAGAACACAAGTTTGAAGTGGTAAAAAAAAAACAAAAAACAAACAAATATTCAAGTCCTGATCAGTTACTCATGTATAGATGTGTAATGCTTGGTTTTTAAAACCACTTGAGGAAAACAGCTAATGGGAAGAGCTTTTTGTGTAATTATAGCTGTGCTTCCTGCCAGTAATACTGCTATAGTCAGAGGTCTGGCAGCTTTTTCATTTTAGCTCTTATAGAGACATCAGTACAGAATTGATTTTTAGAAAGAACACTTGCCAATATTATGAAAACACTTTACTGTCAAATATTTCCAGCATTAACCCCTTTTTAACTAAAACCAGCCCTTCGAAGAGCTGTTAAATAACGGGGAGAGCACTGGACAGCTGGTCAAGACAGCTAAGTTCTTTGTAATTAGAGTCTGGGAGACTAGACAAATGACATAAATTCATTTGGCCTGAGTTTCCTTTGCTTCAAAGTAAGGGATTTGGATTAGGCTAGTGATTTGTGACTCCGGGTACATGATGTAGAACATACCTTTTTATAAATGCCAATTTTGACCCGACCTCCAGAGACTGACTTAATTGATCTGGTGGAATCTACAGGATTAAGAACCACTGGTTTAGGTGATGTCTGAAATGCCTCTAGCTCTCAGATTCTATGATATTGTGCTTCTATTTTTTCTGTCCATAGCACACCAGTAGGTGTCATATTATTCTACTTCCCAATTTCTTGTACTTCTGGCCTGTGCCTAGAGTAGTGATTTTTAAGCTTTAGTGATAAGTAATGAATAGCTATTTGAAAACGCTGATTCCTAATTCCATGAAATTCAGAGGAAGCCAGCTTGAGACATTGCCCAGGGAATCTGTATTTTTCCACAAGCACCCAGATGATCCTAAAACCATTGGCTGAGAACCATACTTGAGAAACACTGTCAAGGATGTAATTTGTAACTTCGAGATAGGGGCTTGGCTGGGGAATCTTTTCCTCTTGACGACAAATGGTGATGGGGCAGACAAAACCTGAACGTGGTTCCATGAAACGCCCCTCCTGGTATTGACGCTATTGTGTGGTTCCGTTCCTCTTGCGTGTGGGTGGACCTGTGCCTTGCTTCTTACTGATTGGGCAAAGGGGATGGAGTTTAATGGTTATGAGTTTGTGATCATGTGGTTGCATTACAAAGATGTGTAGCTTTGGTCTTGCTGGATTCTCTCTCTCCCTAGCTGACTATAAGGAAGAAAGTAACTAGCTGAGGAATTCCAATTGGCAAGAAACTGTGGGCAGGCTCTAGGAGCTGAGAGCAGTCTTTGGCCTACAGCCAGCAAAAACCTGACTACTCAGTGCTATAGTCACAAGGATTTGAATGCCGTCAACAATTGTGCGAGTGAGGAGGTGGATCTTTGCACACCCAGACCTCCAGGTGAAAACCCAACCCTGGCCAATACCTGGAGTATAGCCTTGTAGGACCCTATACTGAGCCATGCCGAGACAGCTGTCCCAGGTGTGTGAGATAATAAATATCTGTTGTTTTAGGTCACCAAGTTTACAGTCCTTTAGTTATGCAGCAATAGAAAAAAATGTCTTTTTTTCACCTCTCTGGGGCCTGGAACTGTTGTGCACCCAAGAGGCCAGCTCATGGAGTTCCTGCATTTTTTTAAGATATATTTTATTGAGCCCTGGCTGGTGTAGCTCAGTGGATTGAGCATAGGCTGCAAACCAAAGGGTTGCCCGTTTGATTCCCAGTCAGGGCACATGCCTGGGTTGCGGGCCAGGTCCCCAGTGGGGGCCACATGAGAGGCAACCACACATTGATGTTTCTCTCCCTCTCTTCTTCCCTCCCTTCCCCTCTCTCTAGAAATAAATAAAAATAATAAAAATCTAAAAAAAGATATATTTCATTGATTATACTATTACAGTTGTTCCACTTTTTACCCCTTTGCTCCCCCTGTCTATTCTACACCTACCAATTTGTAATTCTTAATCCCTGCAACTTTTCCCACATTCTCTCCCTTCCATCTCCAATGGATAACCCTCCAAATGATCTCCATTTCTATTATTCTGTTTCTCTTCTGCTTGTTTGCTTAGTTTGTTTTTTAGATTCGATTGGTAATTGTTGTAAGTTTATTGCCATTTTTATGTTCATAGTCTTGACCTTCTTTTTAAATAAGTTCCTGTAACTTTTCATATAATAATGGCTTGGTGATGATAAACTCCTTTAGCTTTACCTGATCTGGGAAGCACTTTATCTGCCCTTCCATTCTAAATGATAGCTCTGCTGGATAGAGTAATCTTCATTGTAGGTCCTTGCTTTTCATCACTTTGAATACTTCTTGCCAGTCCCTTCTATCAGGCAAAGTTTCTTTTGAGAAATCAGCTGACAGTCCTGTGGGAATTCTTTTATAAGTAACTCTCTGCTTTTCTCTTGCTGCTTTTAAGATTCTCTCTTTAGTTTTAACTTTTGGCATTTTAATTATGGTATGACTTGGTGTGGTCCTCTTTGGGTCCATCTTGTTTGGGGCTCTCTGTTCTTCCTGGACTTGTATGTCTCTTTCCTTCACCAAACTAGGGAAGTTTTCTTTCATTATTTCTTCAAATAAGTTTTCAATTTCTCATTCTTCCTCTTCTCCTTCTGGCACCCCTATGATTCAGATGTTGGTACATTTGAGTATGCCCAGAGGCTCCTTAGCCTATCTTTGTTTTTTTTTTTTTTTCATTCCTTTTTCTTCTTGCTGTTCTGATTGCATGCTTTTTTCTTCCTATGCTCCAAATCACTGATTTGATTCTCAGCTACATCCCCTCCACTGTGGCTCCCTGTAAATTTTTCTTTATTTCACTTAATGTAACCTTCATTTCTTCCTGGGTCTTTTTTATGCTGTGAAAGTACCCAATGAGTTCCTTGAGCATCCTAATAACCAATGTTTTGAACCCTGCATCTGATAGGTTGCTTATCTCCATTTTATTTACTTATTTTTCTGGAATTTTGTTCTTTTCTTTCATTTTTGCCATATTTCTTTGTCTCCTCATTTTGACAACATCTCTGTGTTTGTGTCTATGTATTAGGTAGAGCTTCTTTGACTTCTTAGTAGCATGGCCTATTGTAGAGAAGTGCATCAGTAAGTTGGATGAGGTGAGCCTTAGGTAATTGCCTGGGTGGGGCAACTTGTGTGAACCAGATTGTGGAGTCTCTGATATGGTGTCACTGCTCTGTGGTTCTGTGTTGGGGAGGGGTTAGAAAGGGAACAATGCCACTGCCTGGCCTCTGGAGTTTTGTCCGGGAGAAAGTTGTCTCCCAGCACTCACTCTGATGCCAGTCCCTTCAGTTTCTCCCTGTATGCCACTTGTGCCTTTCCAGCTGCTGCCCCTGTGCTGTGAGGGAGTGAATCTACATAAGTCCTAAGTCCATTGTGAGCCCTTTAAGAGGAGACTCCTGAGAATCTTGCAGTTTCTTCTGCCACCTCAACCCACACTGGTTTTATAGCCAGAATTTATGGGGACTTATCTTCCTGGCAGGGGAACCCTGGGCTGGGCAGTCTGGTTTGGGGCTGGGATCCTTTGCTCCTGAAGTATCCTTCCCGATTTTTATGCATCATGCAGGGGTGTGGGACCACCCATTCCATGTCTGAGCACTTTTCCTGCCATCTCCACGTCTCTACCCCTCTTACCTGTCTGTATGAACGTGACTTCTTTAATTCCTTGGTTGTCAGGCTTCCATACAGCTCGATTTTCTGATGATTCTGGGCGATGGTTGTTTTGTAGTCTAGTATAATTTTTGCTGTAGTTGTGCAAAGATGTGAGCCATGTTTACCTACGCCTCCATTGTGACTGGAAGTCCTTGAGTTCCTGTATTTCATTGAACCCCTCTTCTAGCAGTGGGTCATGAGGGTGGGGGAAGTGTCAGCATTTAGGTGTGGAGAAAATGACCCATTATCACCTGAAAAGAAAACAGTTGAATTTTTATTTCTTATTTTTCTAAAATTACGAAAAAGAATTTAAGTTTTGGAATATTCTGTATCTAGTCTGGAGGTTGGTTCAGTTCACATGTCGTATGGTCACAAACTGAGACAGTAGGTTAGGTACTTTCAGAGCAGAGTGGGAGTCCACAGCAAGAGGCTCGAAGTGGCGATCTCACTCCTTCCTTCCTTCACTGTTACTGCATTGTGACATATGACAGTTCATCTAGCTCAAGTAAAATCATCTTCCCTAGTGGACCAGTGGCTTAAAGAGCATCTTACAAAGAATGTGAGAAACTGTAAGACAATATTAATAGTGCAAGCATAAGTGATCTACAAGAAAATGGTAGTGCTGACACTTTCAGTAGCATATTTATTATGAGATTAAAAACAATGACAAGATAATCTTATCTAATAGAAGGCAAAATTATTAAACACACCATTTGAAATATTATATAACATGTTTTTGTGGAGTTACTTTTCTAGCTTCTATGGCTATTAAAACCAAGAATCCAAATAAACCCAAATAAACTTTGAATTGTAGTAATCTAAGAAAAAATGACATGAAAATAGACAGGTGTTTTGTAGCATTAAAAAGAAGATATATAATTATTTAAAATATTTTATCACATCATTAGCTCATTTTAAATATCTATTCTTATATGTTTTAAAATGTTTCTATACTTGTAATTTATAAATAAATTATAAACATGGAGGTGATAGTTCAATCATATTGGTATCATAAAATATTATAATTTCATGTAGAGAAATAAAAATATTTTTGTAGCAGTAAAAAGGAGATACAGAATTACCAAAACGTTTTTCTTTCACCTTAACTTTGTATTTATTCTCTATTTTGATTATGTCTTGAAATGTAAATAAATATTAATAGATAGACATATTTATAATTATAAATACATATCTGTATGTTAGTGATGAGTACTTATATATTTTTGCTGCTGGGATAAAAAAATCAATTTGTTTGAAGATCTGCTCTAGTGAACCACAGTGTCTGGCTGTGTCCAGATTTGAATAGGTGGGATTCTCTGATTTTCAGGCTTATAATTCATCCAGGGATTTCTCCGGGTTGACACTGATGCCCGTCATTGTGCGTGTGTGTACTGCAGAGTACACAGAGAACAGGAACAGGAAACAGGAAAATTTAATTTAGATATTTAGTTATCAAATTCAATTCTTTATTATCTTTATTCCAGTCATGGTGGGGTAGCAGAGAAGGAACTGGATTTCTGCCCCAAGGGAGCTTATAATGTCATTGTCATTGGAGAGAAAAACAAAAATAAGCACATGTGTGGTGTAATAAAGATATAACATCGTTTGTGATGGAAACTAGAGAAGGCAAATATTTTGAGGGCTATGGACTGCAAACTGAACTTGGGACTTCAGTTTAGTTTCCTATTGCTGTGTGTTACTTTCCAAGTCTATGGAACAATTGCAATAACACCTCCCTACATGCCTCAAAGATCATTGTGAAGTTACAATAATTAAAAATTGAGAACTTAATATAACATATACGAGTCACAGGAATTATGTTTCATTTTAGAAATCTATATCCTTTTAAATGCTTTTCTTTTCCTTTTGCTGCAAATGAAAATAAATCCAGGCTTACTCTGTTAGAATTTATGCAGAACCTTTTAATTAATTTATTTATTTTTAGAGAGAGGAGCAGGGAGAGAGAGAGAAACATCAATGTGTGAGATATACAGGGATCTGTTGCCTCTCGCTTGCCCCCAAGTGGGGAGGCACATGCCTTGACTGGGAATCAAACCAGTGACCTCTTGGTTCACAGGCCAGAACCTTTTATTTTAAGCTATATGTAAGATGTGGGTTGCGAGGGGGAAATAGTCTTCTGTCCATGGCCCAAGCATTCCTTAAGGTCTTTGGAGAATTGTTTCTTTTACTTCTTTAAAGATTAAGAAAAACTCTCCCATCTGAATATAAATTAATTGATAACACTCTTTGTTCTTAAAAATGATTTCCAATGGAAAATATCGAGTATATAGGAGTTTACTGACCTCTAATGGCCAGGCTTTAAACTGCTACCTTTATCAGGGAGCATTATATGACAATATAAACCCCTATCTAGAAACCGTCCAAGTGTATATCGGAAGGCAGTCAAGAATCACTGGCTGAGAAGAGGAAGATCACAAGATGTCAACTGGTCAGCCTTCCTTTTCCCAAGCAGGCTTTTACTGAAATCATCCTAGACTGATGCTCTGTTAAATCAACGTAACTCATTTAAAATTGCTTCAGTGTTTCAGTCAGAGTAATGTCAAAGTGTGTGCCAGTTTAATCTACACCTAGGAGTGATTAGAACATTTGAAATATTTTAATCAGAAATCCACACTCCTTGAGTGGTTAATTAGCATTTGAAAGACTTCAGAAATCCACATTAGATAAATAACTGTGCAACATTTAAAATATTTCTATCTAAATCGGCAATAGCTTGTTAATTAGCATAAAAGATATCTGAAACCATGTTTCTTTGTATAATTAATGGTATTTGAGATATGTGGTTGGATAGAAACATTGTACAAGTATCTCAGCTCTTGT
>PVJI01016759.1:0-37475 GCA_004026765.1 Micronycteris hirsuta
GAGCACACACACACCCGCCCTCTCTCCCAAGGGCACAAAAATGGCAAGGCTGTTGAGCTGCTCACAGGCTACCTCCAACGGGCTGCCTGGGTCCCATCTTCCTACCCCACCCCTCATGTCCTAGAGTGTGTAGAGCCCAGAGAAATAGATGCTCAGAGGCAACGGCATTGTAATAAAGACACTGTTTTTATTTAGTTTGATATGTTTCTATACAGAATGCAGAAAACACATCTTAAAATCATATAGAAGGAAATAAAAACACGTCAGTGGTTGGTGGACATTTGAATGTGAGACGGACTGTCTCGCAGAGCCCGGTGGCCATCGCCAGCCCGCGCTCAGGGAGGCGGCTGCCTGCAAAGGCATTGTTGCTGTTGTTATTCTGTTCACTGCCCTGGCGCCTCCAGTTGCTATGGCAACGGGCCACTGGGGCCAGCCACATCTCTGCATGGCAGTGCCCCGTGGTGGGGTTGCTAGGGGCAACTGAGCTGTTTGGAAGGCTTTTCAGAGCCCTCACCTGGAACACTGGGAATTGTTTACTTTTTGATGAGGTCATCAAAGGTAATCTCACCAGGTCAGATCCCACTTGTGCTCCTAACTCTGGGGCATTGAGGACAGTGGCTTGGCCCAGGGCTTGGAGGCACAAGGCCCAGTCACCAGAGGTCCACTGAGCCTTCATCTGCATGCTCCCCGCACCGGGGCACTGCCCACTCAAGTTCCCACTGGAGGCCGGGCAGGGGAGAGAGCGGCTGAGCCCTGTGGGAGCAGGCGCAAGGGGGCAGGCGCTCGGGAGGGCAGGATGGAGGCCCCTCCCCTCTGACCGGCCCTCCCCTCCTGAGGCAGCACCCGTGAATCCTCTGCAAAAAGGTCTATATGGCTTAGAAGTGGCTGCTTGGTGTGCAAAGGGAGCCTGGGTCCACCCACCTACCCTTGACCCCATTATTGCAAAAGGCGTTCCTCCCTAAAAGGTACCCCGATAACTCTCAGACGTCAGGGAAAGTCATGCTCAGAATGGTGTCTTCCAAAGGAGGAGAATCAAAGCAGAGGGGGCGCCCCTGAGTCACGGGACAGAGATGCAGGTGGATGGACGGACGTTCTGCTAAAAAAGGCCAAAGAAGCCTCAGTGTAATTCCAGAATTTAAACCATTAGGGAAAGGAGGGGAAAAAATAAAATAAAAATGAGCAAAGCCGTCAGTTCCGTGGAATCAACACTAAGAGCTTGTACAAACTGCTGTAAGCATCACCGTTTTTAATCTTTTTTTTAATAAAACAATTTGAGGCTGTATAAAAACTTTAGTAAAAAATTAGCTTTGAGAGCCCACAGATTTTCCACTACGAACTACTGCTGGCACCCCGCCCCAGCCACCAGACTTTCCCAGCCGTTCAGGCCCCGGGTCTGGGACAGGAGTGCCAGAGAAGAGGGGTGGGGTGGTCGGGGGGGCTGTGGACTGTTGGGGCAACGCGGCCACGGTCAAGTGAGGAAGGAGCATCACATGACATAAAAATATTGCATCTTCACCAAAATGTCCCCCACTGAGTGTTTCAAAAACCATGATGTTCCTTTCAGGAGGGGAAAAACACAGAAGAAGGGTAAGAGAAACTAGGCTGATGCGGTCGAGTCCCTCGACCTCCCCAGGTACCCCCATGAGCAGCTGGCCCACCCTGGAGCACCTAGGTTGGGGGCCATGGCCCGCTGCCTCTCGGAGTCCCCTTTCCATGGAAACGAAGACCCCTTGGTGGTGAGCCACTAGCATGCATGGGGTGGGGTGTGAATGTCCACGGCCCAAGAGGCCCCTCCAGCTTCCAGCCTCTGGCTACAGCGGGAGAGCAAGCCCAGCACCAGGGCCCTGGCCCTCGAGGAGCCAGGGCCGGGAGGCCCCCAGTCCGGCTCTGGGGTATCAGAGCAACCCAGTTTACATAGTGTGAAAAAATAGGATTCCTTTGATTAAAAAATACTGTCCCTTGGTCTTCTCTAAGTTTGAAACACCCTGGGAGCTTATTTTTAGCAAAGCGATTTCCCCTACCCACCCAAAAATTACACATACAAGTTTAGGTAAACAGCAGAGTAAATGTAAAAACTTAACCTTAAGAAAGTCCTTTGAATTTAACCTTTAGCTACTGTTTTCCAGGTTACATCCTGCAGCTAGACACACGTGAATAGAAAAACAGTACAGTTAGTGTTAAAGGCAAAACGCAGCGCGCCAGGGGGCCGCCCGGCATCACCTGCGCGTTCGTTCGCGGTTCCTCGCTCCCTCCGTCTACCTCTACGCCAAACAGTGCTTTCAGAGCCAGCCATCGAAAACGCAGCGAAGAATTTTCTATGAACAAACAAAAAGCTGTTAGGCAAAAAATAAAAGTAAAAATGTCCCCAAAGTCTCTCCAGCTGCTTTGGGGTTCAGGAGGATCAGAGGGCGGGCTTGTCCAGGCCCCGTGCGTCAGTGTGTGCTAGGTCAGGCGTCGGCTCCCAGTGGGCGGTGGTCCGCAGGCCACCGGCCTCACGGACACCACCGCGTTGTCTCCAGGGCCCTGCCCTACCCCTGCCTCCACCTAGGCGCTTGTGGGTTAAGGGGGAACGTAGGGAGGGGGTGACCGGTATGGGGTCATGTTCTTGGGGCGGGAGCCCTTGCCCTCCATGGGGGCCGTGAAGGGGGGGGGGGGTTGGGGGGGGGGGGCGTTGGGGTCCTCCTCCCGCAGGGCCGTGTACTCTCCCATGGTGTCCTGGTTCAGAGGAGTGGTCTCGGGCACGCTCTGGTTGGGGTACTCGGGAGGGGGAAGAGGGGCTTTCTCCTCCTGAAGGATAAGTGGCATGCTGGAGGACGGTGGGGGCTTGGAGTCATCCAGCTCGTCCGCAAAGATGATGGGCACCCCCTTCTTGATGAAGGTGGCCTGGTCCTCAAGGGTGAGCTTGCCCTTCCGCTTCTTGCGATAGCAGATCATGGCAATGATGCCGGCGATGAGCAGGATGGCTGCGACCACCACGGCCGGAATGACCGTGTGCAGGTAGACATCATCCTCGCTGCTCTTCTCAGGGTCCCTATCTGCCACCTCTGTGGGCGGTGCTGCAGAGGGCACCCTCTTGGGTGGCGCCACGGGGATGAACTGCAGATGCCGGCAGCTCCCAGAGCCTGTCACGGCAACACTCAAGGCCTTGAAGTCAGGCTCCAAGGCGTTGGAGAAGGCAGCCCGAGGCTTCCCGTCATCCTCAGCGATCCTGCGGCTCAGCCCTGTGATCTGCTCCTTGGGGCAGGGCTCTATGGTCAGGGTGTTGTTGGTCCACTCCACCACGATGGAGCCCTGGGTGATATTCTGCAGAGTGATGGTGCTACAGTTGCGGTCCCCAAAGGCGAAGGCCAGCTTCTTCACCAGGGAGATCTTCTTGTGAATGTCGTTCACCACTGGTGCCGGGTCACCCACAAACTTGGCCTTGAACCGTGCAGGAGCCCTGTCCCCTTGAGGGCGCCTGTGGACGTGGATCTCAAAGGCATCCACGGCGGACAGGCCACCCTTGTCGGTGGCATGCATGAAGTACTCGTGCTTGCCCACGTGGCTGCTGTCGGGCAGGCCGTACATGAGCTGGCTGTTGCTGTTGAACTGCACCCACGACTTCTCGCCGACAAGCTGCTGCTCCCGGAGCTTCAGGGTCAGCTTCAGCTTATCAGTGGTGGTGTCCTCCTTGTCATAGAAGGTGTCTGACGGAATCTTCACCTCAAAATAGGTGCCAACCCAGGCATCCACCCTGTCGATGTGGTTCTTGAGCTCTGGGCGCTGGTTGGGTTCTCCTCCGCGGGGCGCCCCGCTGGTGGTGGTGCGGACGCGTGTCTGCGGAGAGGCTGTTTCCAGCCTGGTGATGGGAGCTTTGGTGGTGGCCCGAGGCACCGGTCGGGGGGTACGTGGCTTCTTGGTCGGCCTTCGAGTCGTGGTGGTTGAGTCAGTAGAAGGCGTGGCTGGTTTTGGCGTGGATACACGTGGCTTCTTGGTGGTAGTCGTGGGAGGAGTGGCGACCGCTGTGGGCTCCACGTAGCCAGGGATGGTCATCGTCGGGCGGATCTGGCCAGGAACCGTGGTGCCAGCTTCTGACACCCGAGTGGGCTGGATAGGGCCTAGAGTTGGGGTCTGAATGATGGCACCTCGAGTCCGAATGGTGACTGTGGGCTTCCCGGGAACGGGGTCTCTGACGGGAGGTGCCAGGGTCTCCGTTGGAGGAGCAATGACTGGAGACGTGGGGGTGGGTACAATCCTGGATGGCGGCTCCTGAATGGCCGTGGTCGGGGGCCCAATGGCAGTGACAGGCGTGGGTGTGGCATGGATCTGCCTCCGGATGCGTTTGGGAAGAGGGGGCTTCTTATTGGCGATGTGCCAACCCACGACGGGGTAGCCAAGCTGGGCCGACATAGCGCCCTCCCGGGCCGGAGCCTCCACACCACGAATGTCCGGCACGCTGTTCTGGTTCAGGGAGCAGCCCAGCTTCCAGGAGAGCAGGGCCCCATTCTCCACGACCTTCTTTGCGTTTCCTGGGCCGGCCATAAAGGCCGACATGTCAAAGAGCCTGTTATTCACCACGGGCACCAGCTTCATGCTGGGAAGCTCCACTTCTGAGAAGCTCCTCATCCTGTGCAAGAGGTCAATCCTCTGCTTGGGGGTCATCTTGGTGAGGTCGGCATCCAGAATGACCGTCAGGACAGTCACTGGCTCCTCAGCAGCACAGGCAGATGACACCCCCTCGCCAGGGTCGGGGGACGCCGCCCGCACGGACGGCAGCTCGCTGTGGTCTTCGGGGTAGACCTCGACAGAGAACACGCTGGAGGCCTGGGGGACGTGGCTCCCGTTGGCCCCCAGCCGCACGGTGCTCACCGCGATGTAGTGCACCCCCTTATCGGTGTCTAGGGGGAGGCCCTCCAGGGTGTGGCTCCGCGGGTCCCAGTGCAGCCAGGACGGCAAGGCCTCCTTCCCCGCCGCTGACACCTGGAAGAGACACCAGCATGCGGTTAAGTGCCACTGTCATCACATGACCTGAAAGTGCCCGCAGCAGTTAACCACTGGCCTCGCCTGAGACGTGGGGCAGGCTTGAGGCGCGATTCAGAATTCCTGCTGGGGAAACCTACTGCTCTCTCCTGGAGTTCACCAAGATGTCACGAAAAACTGGGGCTGCC
The DNA here is from genome assembly GCA_004026765.1 of Micronycteris hirsuta. Lineage (NCBI taxonomy): Eukaryota > Metazoa > Chordata > Mammalia > Chiroptera > Phyllostomidae > Micronycteris > Micronycteris hirsuta. Next base: position 5,148 of record PVJI01016759.1, read on the forward strand.
AGAAGGGCTAGCTTGAAAGGCAAACGATTCGCCCAAGGTCACACGGTGGGGAGACAGCAGGGCTGACACTCACGTGTCATCCTGGAGAACTGACACCATCAGGCTTGAGACTGCTGTGGGTTTTCACACCGGTGACCTGCTGGGCCACCCCCATCCGCTCTGCCGCAGAGACCAGCCCGAGCATCTCAGCTCAGTGCTCCCTGCCACCCTCGCCTCCGACTTCTCCTCTGCCCTCCGCGGACACCAGGAGCAGAGATGTGCGTGGGTCTGGGTGCAAGGGCCAGCTCAACGCCCTCCAACAACTCGCTTCACAACCGCCACGTTACAGTCCAGTGCAGCGGCACACCTCTGGCGGCAGAGTCTCTGTTAACCCTGCTTTTCAACCCTCGAGAAAATCTGTGGTGCCCAGGGCGAGGCACCGGAAACAATTATTCAAGAACAGTGCTTATCAAAGGCATTCCAAGGAGCTCCGGTGTATCTAAAAGAGAGTTCTACAGTCAGCTAAGTTCGGAAGATGCGCAGCACTCACCTCTGCCCTCAGAGGGCGCAGACAGGGGCCTGAGGAGCTCATTCCCTATCCCACCCCCCAGCACCCCCAGACTTGTTTCAGGGTGGAAGTCCCTTTCCACAGAGACACATCACTGGTAATACTCCCAGCACCCACAGGAACACCGCCACAAGAACTTCCACTGTCAGCTGACAAGAGAAACCAGACTTGCCTCTTGCCCAGGCCCCATCTGTGACCCCTCTCATCCTGGGGAAACACCTACCCCTGCCCCCAATGCACAAGCGGTGGCACCCACTCTCCTGTCTGCCTGAAGGCATCTCAGCTCCACTGTCCTGTCCCATCGCGTCCAGAGACACACTGGCCAACAGACAGCATGTCTCACTGCCAGCCTCAGCCTACAGCCACTGCCTGTCAGCAGAGGGACACTAAAATGCTTCCCTCCCTGCAGCAGCAAGGCCAGAGCACTGCCTGCTGGGCTCCGCAGGGGCTCTGCCTCCTTGGGCTTCCTCTTGCCCACAGCCAGGCGCCTGAGTGACTGGGGAGGAGACCTGAGCTTGTACCTGATCGTCCCAGCGAGGACACAGGTGCCAGGGCAGCATGCAATGCCCTCCACCTTATCGGAGACCAGACACTCGTCCCCTTGTAAACAGGTTTCCTGCTTCCAGCAAACACTCGTGGGAAGACGTGTGACATCACCAGGAGTTACGTTACTGCGGCTGTCCCCAACCCATTGCTCTCTGAGCCACTGAGATCACTGAGGGCCTGTGACCCTGCACCCCACCCACTGTAGGGCGCGCTGTCATCTAACTAACGGGCGGCTGAGAATCCCTGTCCTCTGCGAGCTCACTCACATCCACTGCAAACACAGCCAGCATCAGAAACGGTAAAATATCTGTAGAGATCAGTGTTTTGAAACCCATGAAAAACACTAAATGTATCTTTCCTCTACAGTCTTTTTTAGCTATAAAAAATATTTACTTGAGACATTTTGGCTGAAAAACCTGTGCTTTAAATTGTTTCAGTTCAATCACGTTAAATATGCAAACAGCCTCATCCACCTATAAACACATAAAGCAAAGGCTGAATGCTCTTACTCTGTAAGAGAACACGAAGCAAAGACCTAAGGCCCACACAGAGAAGTCAGGGAACCAGGAGATGTTTACAGGGCTGGGGCAGAAACTGGGGTCCTGAGAGGTGGGCAGTGGGTGAGTTGGGGTGTGGATCCAGGTCTCTGGCCACCCAAGGGTATTTCCTAACCCCACTCCACCCCACAGCTAGCACTGGGACGAGAACACCCGTGGCAGAGGGAGGACAGATGGGGGAAAGGAGGGGCCTGGATGGAGCTCTGGGTGAAGTCAGCCCAGGAAAAGTCACCTGTGGAGAAGACAGAACAGGGCCGAGAGACCAGAAGAGGCTCCAAAGGTGGGTGCCAGTTGGCTGGCCGAGCCCATAGGACATTCCTGAGTGGCCAGGCAGCCCGACCGGGACCCAGCCCTGTGCGTTCCATCAGCACAGATGAATAAGCAGCCCCGCTGCTCTTCCGAGTCTGCCCCAGCTGCGCAAGGGCACTTTAGCATAGAGACGGGTTTGGAGGGGGTGGGGGAGGGGAGGGGAGAGGATGCAGACAACTGTAATTGAACAATAATTAAAATTTTTTAAAAATTAGTACAAATATATAAACAAATAAATAAAAATAAAATAAAGACGGGCCCACCCCTCAAGCTTCCCAGCCTGGCTCACTTCCTGTCCTGCTGACCCCAACAGCCACAGTTCTGGTGCCAGACACTTCCTTAGGAATAAACCCAGGTCACTCTGTGGCCTAGGCTCCCACACAGCCAGCCTTGGAAAACATAAGCTTATTTAAACTATGCCAAGTATCATTATAATGTATCCGTAACATGTAACATAAATAACAAACATTAAAGAGAACCCCAGGTTTCACCAAACCAAGTTATAATGCTCAGTTTCTCACCGGGAGATGAAAGAGCAGAACTGGTAGCTTCGTGTTGATCACTGAAACAAATTCTTTCACTGTGGTCTACCCAAAGCTTTACAGACATTTAAGACAAGCCATTAGCAGAAAAACAGACCCAAACTCTCCAACCTGCATACACGCTTGCCTTCCCCCCTGTGGAGCCTGGCTCCTCAGGGTGCTAGAGCCCCAGCCACGCCTGGCCACAGGACAGGTATTCAACCTGGGTCTCCAGCCCCAGCAGACGGTTCCCAGGGTCTCCGGGTCCCCTCAGACAGGAACATTCTGAAACCCACACACCTCTGAGCATCCTGTACTAGCTGAGTCAGGCCCGGGCAGCACTTTGCGTGGCAATGATTCATTTAATATTAACAAGGGCCACAGGAAGCAAAATAAATCCGAGTTCCATAAGGAACCTGGCCAAGGCAAGTCACAGATAAGCTGGCACCCCTGCATCTTCAAGGCCATTTGGGGAAAGCCCCTGAACTTGGAAGTCTGAACATGCCTGAGGGGCTGGCAGCATCCTCCACTAGCAGCCTCTCCCTCCCGAGCGCGCTCGGTGGAGGGAACGCTCTGGAATGCAATACCTGCTCCACCCAGACAAAGCAGGAGCCCACTCGGTCTGTGGAAACTCCAGACCTTCTCTCCAGCTTTCAATACTCTGCACCACTTTACCTTTCAGGACCTGGGGGCGAAGCAGGATATGAAAGTTCCTTCTGAAAGACACAGCCACCACGACAAGCCAGGACGCATCCTTGTAACAACTGCCTACTCAAGGGGAAGCCCCATCCTTGGGAGCTCGAGCTGAGTCCCAGCTCCAGGCAGGCTGAGGCCTGACCCAAACTCAACCCGTTTTCTCATCGTACAAAGAGGAAAATGACGCCATCCTTGTGCAGTCACAGGGCCAGGCATGTGCTGAATTCTGTCGGTACTGGTTCCCCACCCACCCCTGTGGGCTGAGAGAGGACCAGGGCACACCGCAAGGCTGCTGCGTGAGTGGGTCCAGGGCATGTCCAGGCTCCACTCTCCAGTCCTCCTTCCTAACTGGCCTTGTACCCAGTGCACAGTGAGGCCTTGTCTCCCTACTCATACCCCAAAACAGAAGCTCAAAGCATCAAAGGGAATGAGAGACAGCAGGAATGGGAAGCCAGGATCCTATAGGGGAATAAGGCCAAGGCTGGGGGCCCCCAGAGACTTGCTTGCCTGATAAGACCTGTCTGCAGGTGACAGCCCGAACACCAGCATTCACCTCCTCTTCAGTCTGTACCGGATGTGCTGGAGCCTGGCGTACGTGCACCTGAGGGGCTCACTGTCCTTGGAGTCTCTGGTTCGCTCATGTAAATACTGCTGCCCTGGCTGCACTGTCAGCACCCACAGCGAACCCCGAAGGGTGGCCAGGTTGGGAGTGGCAGGCGAGAGGCAGGATCAGAGCTCTGTGCAAGTGCTCCTCAGCACCAGCCTGTGTGGCTGGGACGGGCTGGTCCCAGCCACAGGACTCCCCCAGGGCTCCAGGTCACTCAGGCCCCCATCACCGAACACCACCGCTGCCTCAGAGAGGCTGGAGATGAGGCTGCGGACCCGCACAGCGCAGAGCTCCGGGAAAGGGGCCTCCGGCAGTTAGTGGGAACCTGCAGGAGGCAGAACCTGCGGGACGAAGCCCTGCTTGAGAGTATCATAGTCCATCCCAAAAAAGCCAGAAATCTTTCCAGGGTTAGCAATCCTCAGAGAGGACATGCTTCTGAGATGGAAGGCCAGCCCAGCATGGAGGGAAGTAAGACCTCAAAAAGCCACACACCCAGTTTGAAAAGTCCTGATCCATAAAGTACATCCAAAAGCATGAAGAATCAGAACCACAAAATCTGGGCAGAGCTGCAGGGAGTTCCAGAGGCTGCTCGCCCAGCGGTGCTCACCATGAATCACCATGACCCAGGACTGGGGAACTGCCAAGTGGGAAGGTTTCGGCCACTCTGCAGTCTACACCAGCAGATGACCAGTGACTAACGGCCTGCTCAGTTCTGGGACATTCTCCCAAACTGCTTCGCTGATGCCCTCTCTCACACAGGACGACAAACGCCTGGGGTGGAGAAGATACAACGCAAGCAGTCGCAGCCCAAATCAGTGCCACCTGGGGAAGAGCACATGGGCAGAGGAGCTCCCTCATTTAGCCCCTCGTCAAAAAAAAAAAGCAGGTTTCCACCCGGAGTAGGAGTGAGCCAGCCAGGCATGAATGAAAGGCAAAACCGAAGAACTGGGGCCTAATTGATTCCATGAACTTTGGCTTACGAAACCAGGAAGTCCCAGGTTTTATCATTCAGACCCCACAGGGTGGCGGCGTACCCACGCAGGAGGTATGGGACTCGGACATGGCCAGCAAAGACTCCAGAAAGGTGGGTGAGCATTTTCACACCCATGTCACTCCGATGAGCTGATGACAGCCAGCAGACAGGGGTCTTAGGAATAAAGTATAGTAAAGAAATGGCATCTGGTGAGAACCCCCCACACTACAAACCTTTTGGAGGGTCCTCTGGACCTTAGTGGTGACCCTTCTAACTAATACCTCTAAACAGTACGGGCCCAGGGCTTCAGACAGCTCTTCCCTGAATCCCCCAGGGATGTACTGGAGGGTCTTCTCAGTGGCCCACCTTAAAATGGCCCAGACTGCTGTCCTGTGACACCCACGGCTTGGGCCCCCAGCAGTCTGCCCTGGCAAAGCCCCTGTCTCACTTGAGACCTGGTCACTGTCCTGACCCTTCAGCCCCCTCACCCCTCAGCCAAGCTGCAGAGCCAGGCCAACCTGCCGCCGTCCGAGTGGGTACCGCGGGCACTACCTGGAGGCGCTGGAACACGAAGCGGTCCGAGGCCGACTGCGTGGTCCCCTCTGCTCAGGGAGGAGGGGACGGTCCCTCCGATGGGAGTCTGAGGCTCCAATCAAGCGTTAGAGGCCCCCGTGGTGCTGGCTCACATCCAGGGCGATCCTGTGTCCAAACCGTGGACGATGACAATGAGACAACCCTCTGTGGCCAAGATCAGCTTTGCGAACGATGCACATGGGCCGTGACATGGCTGGGCTGGGCTGGGAGATGACACAGGTCAACAGGAAGAGCCTCCGGCTTAAGGTCAAAGGGCCAAGACTTTCCCCCACGTAAGGTAAAGAGCCACGTGGAAGGGCACGCAGGGGCCTTCGCTTTGACAAGTAAAGCAGAGCCGCACCCACGAAAGGCCATCACTGGCCCGGCTGCCGGGCATGCACACCTCAGACCAGCACACGCCTCCCGCCACAAAGGCCAAGGCCACCGGGTCACATTCTGAACACAGACTGTCTGGCTGGTGAGCACCCTTCTGGTCTGAGTTACGAGGCATTTTACAGAATGTTAACTGTCCTCATCTAAAAAAGAAAATTTATCTCCTTCCCCCAAAATGTAAAGGACAGCTTAGCGCAGTTACAGCCATTAATAAAACTCTTAAAACCCCCCAAAAACAAACAAATTCTCAGAGGCAGTCCCTCTCTCCCAAGCCCTGCCATCCCCCATTTATCCTCTGTCATGCCCTTCAGTCCTTGTCAGTATTTTTCCCCGCAACACAGAAGCCTGTCCCTTCAGTAAGCATCTGAGTTGATGAGTCTAGGCAAATGCCATTCTGACAACCCACCCCCAAGGATGCTGTCCCTCGCCAACCCACATTTCGCGGTGTGCCGTGTTCACAAGGGGTCCATTCAGAGCCGGGGAACACCCACTCGAGGCAGGAAGAAACTGCAGTTCATCTCCCACAGGCGGGGTTGCCACAAAGCTCTCAAGCATCCAAAGAAACGCTCCTTTCATGGGCTCCCCTTCTCGGCCAGAAAGAGTAGCCATTGTCTGCAGGGGAACAATTGGGGGCCCATGCCAGCGGCTGAGGGCACAGTCCCAGGAAGGGCTGCTCCCGGTCTGCCGACATCTTGGGCTGAGGGGAAGTCCGCATTGTCTCCAGGCAAGGAGGCTAAGGGGAAACAGGGATGAAAAGCCATCCACACCGGCTCCACCAAACTGAGACAACTGGGGGGGCTCTGGAGGGACAGCCCAGTCCCTTCTTGAGATGCAAAGCTGCCACTCCTGATCACCCTGGAGAGGAAGGCTTAGCACGTCTCCGGGCCGATGCTCACCTTCCTCAGCCAGTGAGTCTCACTCACTCAAGTCACAGGGAAGGCGCCAACCCCGAGGGGGACCAGGGTCAGGATGGGTAACCTGTACTAGGAACAACTCAGGACAGCCTAGGATCAGCCCAGCAAAGGCCACGCTGGATTCTGTGGGACCTGTCCCCAGAGACCCTGATGACGAGGGAGGGTGTTCTAGGACCCAAAGGCAGCTGTGAGAGCAAAGAAGAGTCAGGACCCGGGATGAGCTTCGCACTCAGGCATCCGGTCTGGTCCAAGGGAGCACAGGCCAGGACCGTCTGCTGCAGAATGTCCTGAGGTCACAGGAGAGGAGAAAGCTTCACAACTCATGTCTGCCAGGAAGGTCGCGCTGGCCACAAGGGCCTGGAGATAACCTGCAGCCCCTTCTTGCATCGCCAAGCCAACGGCGTCCATTTGGGAGGTAAGCTGGGGCTGACAGTAGCAAACCGATTCTGGAGGAAGAACTGGAGAACAGCAGGGGAAGTAACAGATGCTGGCCAAGCCGAGGCTGGACAAGAGCTGTCCCCTGCGTGCAGAGCACGGGCTCCAGGACCTCGGGGCTACATCCTCTAGGCAGGCAGTTCCTCTCCTCTTTCTCCTGACCTGCTGCTTCCTTGCAGCCTGGCGATTCAAGTTTAGGGAAGCCCTTGATTTAGGAGTTGATGCTACCTGCTGGGCCACCAGACTCAGGCCAAGCAGCATACCCTCTGCCACTGTGATTCCCAGAGTTGCCACAACCTCCTGAAATAGCAGAACCAACAGCCCACATAGGGCAGACAAGGCTCGGCAGGCGGCCAGTGCAGCTCACTTAGCATGAGACTTAATTTTCTATCCTTTCAAGGGACTGTTACTCAGTCTGCTGTAAACACAGGGTTATGCCGTCAGCAATCGCCACGCATAGCCCCTGACCCGTCAGCAAGTACGACAATCACACCATCTCATCTCGGCAGGCCTCAGGCAGATGCTTGGCCCATGAGTCCTCATTAGGCTACTCGGCCATGTCCAAATTGGCTGGAAGGCAGCCCTCACCTGGGAGCCCCACAGAAGGCTCAGTCTGCATTCTCCTTGCACACAGCCAGGCAGGCTCTGATGATCCAAAGCACGTCTGCAGGCACTGAAGACGTCCCTCCTCCTTCCCCCTGCCAGCCCATAAACACTGGAGGGCCAGCTGTGTGATAGGAGTCACACATGCAGACTAACCAAAAACAAGACTTTCAAGAAATTTGCTAAGAAGGTAACACAGGGTTTTGTGGGAAAGCTGCTTTCATCAGGGTGGGGGGAAAGGCCTCCAAGTCCTCAGATGTTCAAGCTGGACCTGAGTGTACCCATGCCAACAGAAGAAAGCCAGAGGCTAGGGTGGCCCTGAGCTTGGCACGTTTGTGCGACAGAAAGGGGAGACTGTGGCTGGGACATGGTGTGCAAAGGGAAAGGGGCTTGATCCTAAGTGCGGCTTGGTAACGGGCAGTGTGGGGAGGGAGCGGTGCAAATTTCAGCGTTCCAAAGACAAATGCATCTCTCGCCTTGGTGTGGAGAACAGACTGAGGGTTCCGGGACAGAGGGGGGGCGCCTGGGAAGAGGCGAGTAAGTGGGGGCTCAGCAGATGGTAAGAGCGATGGGTATGATTTGGCGGTCACCCCAACAAGCCCCTTGAGACCAAGATCTGAAATGTTCTTCACATACACAGGAACAGTGGGCAGCCCTGGAAGTTCCACTGTTAAAGAACACTTAACAACTAAGGGGAAAATTCAAGCTGCAGTGAATGAAGAAACTGAAAACCCGCCCAGTGCGGTCCGGTTCGCTGGTGGCAAGATAGTTTGGGATGAGGAGTCACACATCCTCATCTGTTTTCTACAGGCTGATCAGCTACTAAATGGTCTGCTTTCTACAGATAAATATGCTCAGATAAAATCCTGTTTCCCAGTAAAATCTCTTTACTCCCCTGGTGAGTAAGCCTGTTAAGTATCTCTCTGCCAGATACAGCCAACAGCTGTCTCACTGTGTCATTTCAAGGCCCCTCTGGCCAAGACGAATCCGTATGAAACATCCCAGTGGCCACTGGAACAAGGGCAACCACTGCAGGGCTTGGCTATCCAGAGGAACTCTGCGGTTAGGCAAGAAATGTGCCCCTTAAACTGTCGTTCTTCACCTAACGGCCAGACTAGCACTTGGCTTGCTGGGATATTATGAAGATTACATGGAAATCTCTTGCAAGCACTCCGCAAACTAGAAAGAGTTCCGTGGAAGTGAGCCAGGATCTTCAGAAGTATGGCCATTTCTGGGATCGCAACGCCACCCTGAGAACAAGGCACGCCCGAAAGAGAAGGGGGCCAACAGGGAGAAGGGAGAGAGCACAGGCAGGGTGCGGGTGAGGAGCGGGTCTGCCCAGATTCCAGGGAAAGGGCCGCAGTCCCACCTCTCAGTGGGGAGTGCGGCACAGAACTTGTGGCCACCTCCAACCTGGACGCCGGGGCGGTGGGTGAGTGAGGGGCACGGCAGTCAAGACCACCCAGAGCTGCACGTGTCCCGACCAGCGGGGAACGGCGGAGTGCTGCCGTGCAAGTCCCCAGGCCCAGGCCTGGAGAGACTGGCACCTCTCACTTCCTGTTGCTCGGACCACCTAATCACGGGACCCGGCTACTGCGCTATGAGGAAGCCCAAGCAGCCCACGAAAAGGTCTACATGGAAAGGAACCCAAAACCCTGACCGAGAACCCCAGGTAAGCTCCCTGTCAACAGGCAGCACCGACGTGCCAGCCGTGAATGAGCCACCCTGGAAGGGCCCCCTCCGGCCCCAGATGAGCTGTTCTAGCTAGTGCCGTGTGAGGCAGACAGAGAAACAGTTCCTGGATGAGCGCTAAATACCCAAATTCCTGCCCCAAAAATGTGAGCAATACAACCTGTTTGTTTTCATTTTTTTAAGGAAGTCTTTTTTTTTAAAGATTGTATTTACTTATTTTTAGAGAAAGGGGAAGGGAGGAAGAGAGGGAGAGAAACATCAGTGTGTGGTTGCCTCCCATGTGGCCCCCACTGGGGACCTGGCCCACAACCCAGGCATGTGCCCTGACTGGGAATTGAACTGGCAACCCTTTGGTTTGCAGCCCGTGCTCAATCCACTGAACTACACCAGCCAGGGCCAAATTGGTTGTTTAAACCACTAAGTTCTGGTGATTTAAACACACCAATAGGTAGCCAGAACATGATGTGTATGTAGAAGTCTAAATACAACACAGATATAAAAACCATCATAACAAAGTACAGACCCTAAAATACTTTTAGTTCATTTTCAAGCCACACCTCTAAGGAAAGGATGGTGTAGGTCATGGGTCAGCAAACTATGGCCGGGAGCCATATCAGGCCTGCCACCTATTTCTAACAGCCCATGACTAAAAACGGTTTTTGCATTTTGAAGTGATTGAAAAAAATCAAAACAAGAATAATATTTTATGACATGAGAACATTATATGAAATTCAAATTTCAGTTCCTGTGTCTGTAAGTAGAACGCAACCGTGCCCATTCACTTACAGATTATCTACAGCTACTCGTGCACAACACTGGCAGAGTCGAGGAACTACGCCAGCAATCAAACGGCCTGCGAAACCTAACATGCTGCCCGGCCCTTTAAGAAGTGTGCTGACCTCTGCTCTAGGAGACGTTCACAGTGTGAAAAGTACACCCCACGGACCCAGAGGGCTACCGTGCAATCTCACTCAGGATCTAGGGACATTATGAGGTCCCACAACCCCAAAGTCCTGGTGTTTCTTCACACAGAAGCGTTCTGTCTCCACCCTGGGTCAGCCAAGATACTCTTCCCATTACATGGATCTCAGGTACCCTTATTCTCTGGATTGCTTCCCCCAAATAAGATGGGGCAAGGCTGAAGCATAACTAATTTTGGTTCTTAAGTGACCAAAATACATTAGTAAATACAGAATATCAAATTAGAGCAAAACTCCTATATTAATTGTACCTTTTTTAAAAAAGATAGGTTCAGCCCTGGTTGGTGTCGCTCAGTGGATTGAGCATTGAACTGCGAACCGAAAGGTCACTGGTTCGATTCCCAGTGAGGGCATGTGCCTGGGCTGCGGGCCAGGTCCCCAGTAGGCGGCCGCGAGAAGCAACCACGCATTGATGTTTCTCTCCCGATTTCTCCCTCCCTTCTCTAAAAATATATAAATAAAATCTTTTTTAAAAAATAGGTTGAAAGCAGTTAAGAGTGCTGTATTTCTTGGGTTTAATCCCACGGTCAATGAAAGGAGGCCCTGTCCTGTACACTTTTTCCATCACAGCCCTAACTCGGTGACCAAGAGGTCTCTCAGAGTACAAGTGTGAAGGCTTTCTAACGGTGAAAACCTCAAAACAGGAGCAAGAATAAAGGGTTAGGATGCTACTCTGAGATACATGAGGACCCTCCTGTGAACATCAGTTCCTCGGCCACTTCGTAGGTTCTGGAAAAACTGAGCTCAGCATCACTAGAGTGAAGAACTGAAAAACTAAAACCTAAAACTAAAATGGGAGATGAGAAGTCTGCCTCATTCACTTTTTATAGCCAGCCTCTCACCTTGATGATGTCTCCATTGGAGGCAATTAAATCTGTCGGAATGGTCACGCGAAACGAGCGCCCGACGACAGCTGTGCCATCAGGAATGCCCACCACCGTGGGCACGGCTTCGGGGAGGTCTGCCAGCACCGAGTGCATGGACGCCTCGAGCTGGTTCTCCCAGCCCCTGACGGCCTCCGAAGGTTCCCTTGGCCAGTGGGACTGAGTCACGGACACACAGAACAGAAGGAGAAAGGTCCTCCCCCAGAGGGGGAGCAGCAGCGAAAGGCCCACAGACATCCTCATCCAGGGTCAAGTCCGCTCAAGCAGAGAGTCTCACGACGAAAGGAGGCAGCGACGGGGCCCCAGGGCTGGGTCCTCACCCTCTGCACACCTGCTCCATCCCCGAGCGCTCCGAGCCTAGAAAAGAAGAACAATTGTCTCAGACTTCGGCAACCCCCATGATCTCAAAGTTGTGCGCAGGCAGCTACCACCCCGTCAATGTTCCTGCCCAAAGCAGCGATCCCGCGCTGGATCAGGTCTCACCCTGTGCTGTCCAGTACCGAGCCGCCAGCCTCGTGGGGCAGCTGAGCGCTGGAGACGCGGCTGGCCCACTAAGTGCAAAGCACACTTACACTTTTTATACGGACTCTTAAAACTTCGTATACAAAAGGAATGTAAAATATCTCATTAATACTTTTAAGATATTCTTACATATTGAAATAGTATTTTGAACATAAACACGTTCAGTAATAAATATGAATAAATGGTAATAAAGAAATGTATTAAATTAAACACAGTATTAAAATTCATCCTTCCTTATTTTTATGCATTTATGTCACATGGGTGGCTCGCACTGCGTTTCCGTTGGGCCGTGCTGCTCCAGACCTAACCTCTACTTTACAGGAAACACTGGGCCTTGAAGACACGATCCAACAGATCCAAAGTGCGGGACCTGCTCCAAGATACCTGGATGGGTTTGTCCAAACGCTGACGCCCCTCGACACCAGCGGACGGGGCTGGATTTAGAGACAGCAACCAGGTGCAGAATGTGCACCCTGACTAGATCCTGGATTTACTTCAAAAGCAAAAAAACAAAACACACACAAGTCTAGTGCCCAAAGGGGTAACTGGGGAACTTTGCATATGGGTTGGAGGTAAGATTTATTGTTAATTTTCCTAGATAAAATGATGGTAGTGTGTCTCTGTAAGAGACTGTACTTGGTTTTAAAGTACTTAGGGGTAAAACACCCCTGAATCTCTGCAACTCACTGTGAAATGGTCCAAGAGAAAAATGTGTGTGTACATATAAAGATAGAGCAATGGAGCAACACAACCATTATTAAGTTTTTAAAACATACTTTTGAAAAGACTAAAAAAAACAAGTATCTGCACAGACACATGCAACAAATGCCCACCCCTCCCTCATACTCCAAGCACGTATCATGGGACCCATGTACTAATTGTGTATTTGTAAACTTGGAGCCAGTGAACCACACTTACGTGGCCCTCTCCTGCCCCCGTACCGAAGTAACTAGAACCCTGCACATTGTCCCCTTTCCCCCACGCCAGCTTCAGACAGCTTCTGACGCCTGCTCCAAGGCGGGCAGCCACAGATGCACTGTGGGCCTTGGTGGGTGCCCACAGGTGACCACTGCCATCAGGAACAATTTCTCATTCTGGAAAGGATTAAGCCCTGCCCTGAGCCAAGCTGTTGAGGGGCCACGTGATGTATTTTTTGACCTGGGTAATGCAAAGTAAGTAAAATAGCTAAAGAAAACATGGCCACTGAAATGGGCAGTGTCCTCTAAAGTTGACGCAAATCCAAGCCAATTCCAGCAGATTTTTTTTTTTTTTTTTTTTTTTTGGCTATTCTGGTTCTTACTTTGTTTTTGAGCTAACATGCATGATACAAAGCCAAACCCCAAGAAAGTAAAACAACTTTGGAGGCTGGGAGTCCTATTGTACCAAACAAAGACTTAACCTAAAGCTACCATACTGAAGGCCAAGTCTCATGCAGACAACAGCCAGTGGACTGTGGAACCAGAGGGAGAGCCAAAAACCAGCTCTGCATGGGAGGTGTTCAAAACTTCTGGAACAAGTGGCCACTTAGGCTCCTCCCTTACTTTTCCATCACAAACAAGATAAATCCCAGGTAGATTAGACACACAAAAGTAAAAAGAAGAATTAAAAATTTTTTAGAATATAGTTGAGTATCAGGACAAAGAAGGATTTCATTTTAAAAGACATCAAAAAATATAAAACATAAAAGAAAAAGCCCACTGGACTTCCAGGAAAATGGAGTAGATATATTCTTCCCTGGTTTCCTCACTAACTATAATGAAAATCCCTAGATGTTATATATAAAATAAACATAAGCCTTGGCTGGTGTAGCTCAGTGGATTGATGTGAACCAAAAGGTCACCGGTTTGATTCCCAGTCAGAGCACATGTCTGGGCTGCAAGAGGCAGCCCATCAATGTTTCTCTCTCTTTCTTTCTCCCTTCCCTCTCTCTGAAAATAAATAAGTAAAATCTTAAAAAAAAAAAAAAAAAAAAAAGCCTCAGACTTGGTCAAAAAAAGGCAGACCAGCTAGGGACCCCAGGACTCAAGGAAGACAGTGGTGAATTCTGTGGGTTTTCTTTCTGCATCATATCTTCCAGAAATGGAGCTGAAGAAGCTGGCAACCCAGAAATGCCAACAGATGAGACAATAAAGGTTCCAACAGAAGTCTGCTCTCTGTAGCCAAAGGAGCAGGAAGGGGGTAGCCTAGCAAGACAGAAAACATTTAGACAATAACAGCTCTATTCTAGCCAAACGCCACAGAAAAAAAGTGGGGCCCCACTCCCACCCACACCAGCGAAGTCCCAGTGGGGACCCAGACTTCCACCCTCGCGAGGCTGTAACAAGGCGCCCAGGACCCTCGAGGAAGTGTCGGAGAAGGCCGAGCAGGGACTTCCGTCCCCACCGGCCAGCATCAATGTGCTGCCTTGCCCTCCTCCTCTTCCGGCCCCTCAGTGTCGATGGAGACGACTTGGGAACCCGCATTTCTACGCCCACCCAAGCAGTAACAAGGAGCCTCTCCCCGTCCCTGGTGGGAAGGTATCACAGGAGGACTCGTGGAGGGTCGGAACTTTCACCATTGCTCAGTGGTAGTGACGCCTGGAGAACTAAAATGTCCACCCCTGCCCAGCGGTAACAAGGACTTCGCCTACCTTCAGGTGTCACCAAAGGCTGAGTGGGGCATCTGGACATCAACCTCCACTTCCCAGTAATCAGACAGCACCACCCCTACCTACCTCTCCCTTGCCAGAGAAGTACCAGGAAAAGCCAGCTAAAAGAGAACTTAGTTTCAGAACAAAATACAAAATTGTCCAGATTTCAATTAAAAAAAAAAAAATCATACCAAGAACCAGGACGACGGCAGACTGAACGAAAAAAGGCAATCAGTAAATGACCACACCAAGGCGACAAACACAGGGAGAGAGCAAGGGGGGAAGATCCCAGGCGAGTACTAGAGGAAAGCAGGACGTGCGTTAATATGAGGTGAGGTAGACTTCAGGGCAGAGAAAATCATCAGACAGAGAAGGACATCATGTAATGACAAAAGGGTCAGCCCACCAGGAACACGAACCATCTTAAATGCCTGTGCACCGAACAACAGAGCTACAAAACAGGAAAAGCAAAAAACTGATAGAACTGAAAGAAAAAACTTAAGAATCCACAATTCTAATTAGGAACTTCAATACCACTCTCTCAACAACTGACAAAATACCTACAAGGAAAATTAACAAGGATACAAAAAAACTCAAAATACCATCAGTCCACAAGCTCTACGAGACCTTTACAAAGCACTCCATCTGCGATTAGAACACACACTCTTTTCAACTGTTCATGGAACATATGCCCAGATAGACCGTATCTAAGGCCATGAAACGAACCTCAACAAAAACTTTTTAATCCTCACCGAGGATATGTTTATTGATTTGAAAGAGAGAGAGAGAGAAACATAAGATGTAAGAATCATTAATCAGTTGCTTCCCGTACACACTCTGACTACGGATCGAATCTGCAACCCAGGTATGTGTCCTTGACCAGGAATTGAACCCAAAACCTTTTGGTGTATGGGATCATGCTCCAACCAACTGAGCCACCCAGCCAGGGCCAAACCTCGACAAATTTAAAGGAAATGAAATAAGCCCTGGCTGGTGTGGCTCAGTGGATTGAGCGCTGGCCTGCAAACCAAAGGGTTACTGGTTCGATTCCCAGTCAGGGCACATGCCTGGGCTGCAGGCCAGGTCCCCAGTAGGGGGTGCACGAGAAGCAACCACACATCGATGTTTCTCTCCCTTTCTTTCTCCCTCCCTTCCCTTCTGCCTAAAAATAAAATAATAAAAATAAAATAAAATCTTAAAGGAAATGAAATAATACTGAATGTGTTCTCCAACCATGAGGGAATCAAATCAGAAATCAGAAACTAAAGGAAAACAGGAAACTCTCCAAACACTTCAAAATTATACAACATACCTCTAAATAATCCTGGGGTCAGAGAGGAAGTCTCAAGGGATATAAAAAATTACACTGAACTGAATAAAAAAAAAATACATTTATTGACTTGTATTAAAATTTGTGGAACAAAACTAAAGCAGTGCATAGAGGAGTATTTATAGCCATGAATCCACTAGAAAATAAGGAACTCTCAAAACAATAATCGCTATGCTCCTACCTCAAGAATTAAAAAAAAAAAAAAAGCCAAATAAACCCAAAGCAAGCAAAAGGAAAAAAAGTCATAAAGAGCAAAAAGCAGTGAAATTGACCTGGCTGGTGTGGCTCAGTGGATTGAGCTCCAGCCTCAGAACTGCAAGGTTGATTCCTGGTCAGGGCACACATGCCTGGGTTGCAGCCAGGTCCCCGGTTGCAGGAGCGTTAGAGGCAACCAATCACTGTATCTCTCACACATCAGTGTTTCTCTCCCTCCCTTCTCCATCTCTAAAGAATAAATAATCTTTTAAAACTCCCACAAAAAGAAATCTCCAGGCCCAGATGGCTTCACTAGTAAATTCTACCAAACATTTAGAAAAAAATAACAAGAATTCTATACAACCTTTTCCAGAAAGTATAGGAATACTTCCCTATTCATTTTATGCAGCTAGCATTATACTTATACCAAAACCGACAAAGGCTATACCAAAAAAAAGAAGAAAACAAAATACAGATCATTAAATCTCATGAACAAAGCCACAAAAAAATATACAAAAATTTTTAACAAAATATTATCAAATAGAATTTAGCAATATACAAAAAGAATTATACACCATAACCAAGTGGTATGTATTCCAGGGAATACAGACCACCAGTTCAGTATTTGAAAATCAATCAATGTAACTACGAAACAAAAATCACACAATCATATCAATTGATACAGAAAAAGTACCTGACAAAATTCAACACGCATTCATGATACACACTCTCGAAAAAACAGAAACAGAGAACTTCTTCAACTGATAAAGAGCATCTACAAAAAACATATACCTGACATTCTACTTAAGGACAGATTGCTTTCTCCTTCAGATCAGAAACAAGGCAAAGATGCCTGCTCTCGTCACTTCTGTTGACGTAGTGCTAGATGTTCTAGCCAGTGAATAAGGCAAGAAAAAGGGGGGAGCATATAAACTGAAAAGGAAAAAATGTTTAGAAATCCAGAAATACACCTATACAAGAATGCCCATTTTTTTTTATTTCAATAGTATTTTTTTTAAAGATTTATTTATTTATTTTCAAAGAGAGGGGAAGGGAGGGAGAAAGAGAGGGAGAGAAACATCAATGTGTGGTTGCCTCTCACGTGGCCCCCATGGGGACCTGGCCTGCAACCCCAGCATGTGCCCTGACTGGGAATCGAACCAGAGACCCTTTGGTTCGCAGCCTGCGCTCAATCCACTGAGCCACACCAGCCAGGCCTCAATAGTATTTTTTCAATGTTTTTAAAAATATATTTAATTGATTATGCTATTACAGTTGTCCCATTTTTTCCTCCCCTTTATTCCCCTCCGCCTTGTACCCCACCATCAGCATTCCCTCACCTTAGTTCATGTCCATGGTCACACATTTAAGTTCTTTGGCTGCTCCATTTCCCACACTATTCTAACCTCCCCTTGTCTATTTTGTACCTACCACTTATGCTTCTTATTCCCTGAACCTTCCCCCATTCTCCCCCTCCTCCTCCCCGTTGATAACCCTCCATGTGATCTCCATTTCTATAAATCTGCTCCTGTTGTAGTTGTTTGCTTAGTTCATTTTTTTTTAGGTTCAGTTGTTGATAATTGTGAGTTTGTTGTCATTTTACTATTCATATTTTTTTATCTTCTAAATCCCTTTAACATTTCATATAATAAGGGCTTGGTGATGATGAACTCCTTCAACTTCACCTTATCTGGGAAGCACTGTATCTGCCCTTCCGTTCTAAATGATAGCTTTGCTGGATAGAGTAATCACCAACTGACTTTTGACAAAGGTGCAAAAGCAATTCAATGGGGGTGGGGAGGGGAGTAGGTTTTTCCACAAATGGTGCAACCCAGATGTCATTCAATGAAAGAATGGTTGAGCACACTGTGGACATGCGCACCATGAAATGTAACTACTCACACACTCAATAACTTGTATGTGTGTCACACTCAAGGGAATTATGATGAGTGAAAAGTGCTAATCCCAAAAGGGTACATTCTATACTATATGATTTAATTTTTATAACATTCTTGAAGTGACAAAACTGTAGAAATAGAGAACAAATTAGTGGTTACCAGGGGCTACAGAGAGGGTCAGGGCAAAAGGGAAGCAGGCAAGGCTCTAACAGGGTAATGTGAGCGATCCTCAAAGTGATGGAAACGTTCTGTTATTCTGACTGTATCAATGTCAATATCCTGTTTGATATTGTATCAATACTATACTTTTATAAGATGTTACCATGGAGGCAAACTGGATAAAGAGTATGTAACAACTGCATGTGAATCCACAATTATCTCAAACATTTTTTCTAAATTATTAAAAAAAAAAAGAGTCCCAGCCAGTGTGGCTCAGTGGATTGCGTGCCGGCCTACGAACCTGAATGTCACAGTTTGATTCCCGGCCAGGGCACACGCCCTGGTTCGGGCACCAAGTTCCCGGTTAGGGGTATGCAAGAGGCGACCAATCAATGTTTCTCTCACATACCGATGTTTCTTTCCCTCTCGTTCTCCCTCCCTTGCCCTCTCTCTAAAAACAAATAAATAAAATCTTTAAAAAAACAATAAAGAATAAATATTTCTAGGTCTTTCGTTTTGCAACATATTAAATTGTAACTTCGTCGTTTCCTTCACTGTTGCACAGTGCTTCCGCCTGTTCTTTCTCACCCATTTCGTAAATGCCTCAGCTCAACCTACACCCCACAAGACTGGCTGGAAGGGCGGTAAACTGTGGAAGGGCAGGGACGTATCTGTTGCAATACGCTGATGGATGATAGTGCCAGACACACCTCGTCCATGAATGGGGAGGACACAGGACTGACTTTCTTTTAGCTTCTGCCTAGGTCTTCACACTTTAGTTCACCTCCTTTTCTACTTACTAGATCCATTTGGTCTTCACTTTTTAAGTGATTCTCCACTTTAAAATTCTCAGCTAATGTGAAAACAGCAACAGCACGAGACACGCCCTGTCACCAGAGCATAAGCTAAGCCTGCTATCTGTGGACACATGACGACGCCGGGGATCTGCTTCATGACTAAGAGCTCTGCATTTAGCAAGCA
This sequence comes from Micronycteris hirsuta, assembly GCA_004026765.1. Classification (NCBI taxonomy): domain Eukaryota; kingdom Metazoa; phylum Chordata; class Mammalia; order Chiroptera; family Phyllostomidae; genus Micronycteris; species Micronycteris hirsuta. The sequence continues at coordinate 24,092 of PVJI01016759.1, forward strand.
GACGCTGTCCCAGGCACAGCTCCAACTGCTATGTGTTGGCTTTCCATGCTCTGGGGAGAAAAAGATCTTTATGCAACTTGGCAAAAAGCAGCCTTGTGTCTTTCTGACGCAAGCTTTCTATAAGCAAGGGTCATGTCTCCCGTGCTAGGAATTTGGCAGGCCGCATCCACACGCCCTAATGAGGATGTCCCCCTGGAAGGTCTTCACACCTACGCATACACTTGGTCATTCAGAGCAGGAGGCACTGCAGAGACCCCCCTCGTCATTTTTCAGGGACCAAGGCCCAAACAGGGGCGATATTCAACACAGTCACACAGAACCTGTGGGCAGAACATGGTGGGAGAAGGGGCTCAGGAATCAGGGAAAGACAATGGCCAGAGTCAAGTGGTCCTTCTGACACAGCCACGCATCTTAACATGCACATGCGCACTTACACTGTACCCTCTGCAACACGAGAACTGCTCGGGGAGCCCAGGAGTGTGTCTCAGCCGCACTCACCACTCACCCACCGGCTGGCAGAAGCTGCCGAGGCTCCCGCACTGGGAACTGGGTGGAGGGAACGAGTGCCAGCCCAGTGCGGGGCCCACCACTCAGTCTGAGCTCAGGGCTGCCCGCACTCCAGCGAAACCCGACGCCGTGAAGAGGGCCCTTCCCAGAGCCCTGAAGTACCTGGCTCTCTGAATGCACGCCCCACAGCCATGGCACACAGCGCAGCCGCCAGGAAGCAATCCCATCCCTTAGTCCCAGACGCTCCACCCTGGGGACAGAGGAACCTTACAAGTGTTGGAGCCTGCAAAGCCCGGACACGTCACAGTCCTTTGGGTCACTGCTGTCCCAAAGCAGACACTCAGGCCGCCCCTCTCCCTCTTCTCTCAGGAAGAACCTGCACTTCTGCCCCAAAAGCCACTGGCACCAGGGAGGAGAGCCCACAGTGCCCTGGATACCCAACCTACGCCTCCCTGGCCAGGCGCTCCTCCTGCACCTAACAGCACCAGTGAGGCAGCACCCCCACGGAGAGCTGGCCTGAGCACCTCCACCAGGCTCCTGCGGCCCTCTGCAACGATGAAGGAACAGTCTGGGTTCGGGGAGGCGCCCAGGGAGCCGAGACACTGAGCTCACTTCGGGGAAGCACCCTCTCCCAGAGGGAGAACAGCAGCTCGCTGTGGGCAGGGCCCTGCCCATGCTTCCTTTCCCCAACACCCGGACTCTGCAGCGACAGGACGACTAAACCATCCCGCGTCCAGCAAGGTCTGAAAGGCGATGTCCTTTGTATCCCAAAACACAAAAACTCTGTCCTGGAGGCAGGTATACTTATACTTTACTAGATCAGTCCACAAGGGCACAAGCAGAGAATCAGAAACATTACACAGTGACAGGTGAGGACCCCGGGCATCTGAGGCAGGCAGAATTCAGCAGGACAGAATCCTTCTGTCACCAGCACTGACCCCTATCTATGTGTAACAGAAGTGTGTGCCTTGCGGAGGGATGGATGTATGCCCTTGAGGAACAGGCCCCACGACCCCACTCTGCCCAGACTGCGAACTAGAAGGCGAGTCTCCTGGAAACCCAGCCCCAGGAGAGAAGCAGCTCTGTTGCATTCGGGCTGCCTCCCCAGAGCTCACGGTCGCCCCATCCACAGAGGCGGCTCAGTCAGCCAGTGCTTTCCATTCGACACAAGCGAGGAGCAAATGCAGACGTGGCATCGACTCCACTCGGAGTAAAGTCACTGTTTCCTCATGCGCAGACGACTTACGGAGAACAGAACTTTAAGATCTCTTCACTGAAACTCTGAAAGGCCAGCTCTCTCCTAGTTTGTACCTTCTAAGAATGAAAGAAAAGTGAGATTCAACCCATTATTAACCACACAAAATGAGGCAGAGGCAGAGCCAGCTCACCCACCACCCCCCGGAACTCCCACTCTTCCAAAGCTGCTATCTAAAAATAAACTGTCAAACTGCTACCATTAGCCGTGGTCATTAAAACATTTAAAGAAAATGGAAAAGTCAAAGCAAAAACTTCACTGAAACTACCACGTTAGGTTCCATCGAACAAAAATGCTTTTGTCAGTCGAACATTAATGCAAAACTTCTGGCAGTTAACGAATTTACAACTGCATGATCTGACAGTCAACAGGATGTACTCCACACAATGGAAAACAATAGTGTGAAGTCACTGTTTATTTGAGCTCCTAACACTAAAAAGATAGGCAGGGTCCTCTGCTTTGAGTTAGAAGCAGGCCTTTTTCACCCCTTGGCAGCAGAGGAGGGAGGCGTGGGGCCAAGTCGCTGGCGAGGACTCATGAGGTGTCACCCTACACTCGCTGGCAGCTCGGGAGGCAGGGGAGGTCTCCCCGACAGGAGACAAGCCCCTGCCTAGCCTGTGCGCTGGAGGAATGCCACCAGAGGGGTGGGGACGGCCCCGCAAAGACAGCATCAGGGAGCTGAGCAACCCACCGAAGGAGTCCGGGGTCACAGACACAGCAAGAGATTCTAAAGTCAAAATATGTGGGAGAAAAAAGTGACCGCCTGGGAGAAGCAGGCGCTACCCAGCAGTCTACCAGACAGAAAAGCTACTCTGAACCTTTCCTTGGCTGGAAAACTTGCAAATCCTCTCCTGCCACAGATACCAAAAGCAGAGGTCCAGGAAGGGCAGTGGTTTCTGCTGCTGGTGGTTTGTTTTTTCAACAAAGGCAGGAAGGAAGCAGAGGTTTAATACCTGGGTACAAACTCACTCAGGTGCAACTGTTCCGAGAGGAAGGGAAGAAAGACCAGGTCCGAAACCCAGACCGAACGGCCACTCTCCACTGGACCGTGGGTTTTAACCGGGTAGATTTTTAACATCTGACGTGACAAAGCTCACAGAAACAGTTCCTTCTACACGCCACTGAACTCCACGTGCTGCTGTTAAACATTACTCACTACTGAACTATACACCTTTTTACGTTATGTGCCTTCTTTTAACCACAATTTAGACATTTTTATAGTTAAGATGGTAAATTTTATATTACATGTTTTATCACAATTATAAATAAATAAATATGTTTTTTAAAAAACATTACTCATCCCTGGCTCCTGTGGCTCAACTGGAGAGTCGTCCCATAGCTGAAAGGTTACAGGTTCAATTCCTGGTCAGGGCGCATGCCTAGGTTTTGGGTTGGATCCCAGTTCTGAGCATGAATGGGAGGCAACCTGCTGATACTTCTCTCTCACATCGATGTTCCTCTCTCCAAAAGCAACGAGGAAATGTCCTCAGGTGAGAATTAAACTAAAACGTCAGAGTCACACCAATTAGGTTTCAGAAAAAAACACCTATGAGGCTTAGGACCAGTCTTTAATCACTGATGCCCAGGCAGGCAGGGAGGTGAGGACAGAAAAGGGCACACCGAGACCGAGACAGGGCCCAGGCCTGACCGCCCATCCGACTGGGGCAGCGAGACCGGGAGGGGTGGAGGAGGAGGAGGAGGAGACCAGGAGGGGAAGAGGTGGGCGGCCAGACTCTGCAGAGCCCAAGCGGGAATGAATTACTACATCCCCGTCCCCGTACAGCATCCAAGAACCCAATTAGAGCAAATTACAATTATCTCAAGACAGCCCAACAATATTATTAACACTTCAGTGCATATTTACCGACTGCCTACACTATGATAGGTGCGAAACTTCATCCGCGATGCATGAGTCTTCCTGTATTTCATACAAAAATATTCCGTTAAGATTTACATACATGACTGAATCACAAAATGCAAGAGGCCATAAACTAAGTAATTATGTATTATAAACAGGCATTTTCTGCGTAGGTGCTTACAGATAACTAAAAGTTGCCTTATCTCTGGATGGGGGGGCAGGGGGCGGGAGGGTAACTGAAACTCCCCAGGGTATCCAGCCGCCTGCCCACCTCAGTACAAAGGCAGAGTGGGACCACACTACAAGGGCAGGGCGGTCGCTGTCTGCCCTGGTCTGGGAGCGACGTGAGGGGAGCGGAGGGGACGGGGTGCACTTTGGCAGCATCCCCTCTGCTGCCCCCTCCCCTGGTAGACGCCTCACACCAAGCAGCCATCAGTACACGGAAAGCAAGGATTTCCACCAAAATCCCAGAAATTATTCACCCAGCACAAAAGCAGTAATCACCTGATTTCACACTTTGAAGTTCAAAGCTAAGTTTTCTGATATATTTTCCATTATGCAACAAAAGAGTAAAAGGAAGTGCAGTAGCTCAAAACTAATATGCTGATCTGACTTCAATGAATTAAGTTTAGAAAAAGTGTGCTGACTGCTGGCCTTCCTGACCTAGGTGGCTAATCAGACTCCCAAACAGGGAGTGAGACGAACTGTAAGGGGCCCAGCCACACAGCTCCCGCTCAGGTCTCCCCACTGCAGCCCTGGGCCCGGAGAGCAGCCTCACAGCACAGGTCTCAGGAGCCAAACAGGGGTGCCCGGCCCCCGGTGACGACGAGTTCTTGCATCTCCACTGTAAGGTGCCACTGTACTGAGTGTTTTTCTAGGCAAATACTTCAACCTTCAGTGTTCAAAGCTGCGACCTGATTTTAGCCACCCACTTGTCTTGAGCCACGTTCTTAAGGTTCAACCAGCATGAACATTTCAACCATGCCAGAAATTTAAAGATCAACAAACCTTGTTTTAAAAAGGACAAGACACAACTAGCATCCCACCCTCTCTGCTCAGACTTCTTTGCTAGCAGAATTCCTACCCTCCCACACAGGGCTCTAATTGGCCCTTCGACCTACCTCAGCCCTGCCACAGCTACCAAGTCTGAAAAATCACAAACCGCGCTGGCAGGATTTAGGGCTGTGCTTCCAAAGGCTGGGGCCAACAGCCAGAGGGGGGCCCTGCAGACTTTTGGAAGTCTGCTCTGCAAAGCCAGGGCCACTGCACGGCCAGGCAATGAAGCAGTGCACAAGGCCAATGCTGAGCAGGACAGACACACCTGCCATGTCTGACCTCTGGCTTGCCCGGAGCGGCAACTGAGAGTGCCAATTCCCAGGGAACTGGTGAAGGCAAAGCTCCTGGGCCGGATCCTGTCAACCCCGCGTTTCTGGCCTTTCCCAACAGAGGATGCTGGGCTGCTCCTCAAGGACCACAGCTCGGATGTAGGGAACTGCGTCAAGTTCAGGCACCTCTGCACTAAGGATGACAGAGAAAATCCACGATTCCCGAGCACTTTCCTCCTGCTCGAAGCTGCACCTCTACACCAAGACAGACAGAGAAAATCCACGACTCCCGAGCGCTTTCCTCCTCCTCAGAGCTGCAGGAGGTCCCCAGCCACCTGCCCTCTGCCACATGAACTCACGCCGGGATTAACACAACTGAAGAAATCCTTGGAGGCGCCCTTGTCCTCGCCTCCCACCGCCTCTACCTCCTCATTCTGCAGGCTTTGATCATTCCCTTAGCACAAGGGGAAAAGCAGGTTTCCACTCAGTGGTAATTATTTGGAAATTAATTCCTGCATTTTAGAGTCCAAGGATTAAATATTAAAAGCAAAGAGATATGGGAAAGACAAATGCTAAGGATCTTTCATCTTAACAAAAGCGTACAGATATAACTTACACATTTCCAAGTCCTGGGGAGAAAGAAGCAGCTACAAAGTACTTTTTCAGTGGTGACCAGAATCTCCTGATGCACTGAAATTATTGTTTTCTTTTTCCAAACAGAGCTGGAATCTGAATTCCCAAGCTGGGTCACTTTCAGGCACAGACAGACTCCCACAGCCCAGATGGACAGATCCCACTGGTCCACAGCTGAATTCTTCAGAAGCTTTACCTTTATTTCCCATAAATCTTCTACTGGCTTCTAATGTGAGCAAGTAAGCGCCCTGCCCTTCACAGTCTCTATCTGTGCTGGGAGGTAACTATTTAAAGGACCTCTTTTGTAAATAAAAAATTTATCTGATGTCTTTCCACTGCAGAAAATTACCCAATAAATCTTTTTTTTTTTTTTTTTTTCCGAGAGAGAGAGGGGAAGGGAGAAAGAGAGGGAGAGAAACAGCAATGTATGGTTGCCTCTCACATGGCCCTCACGGGGACCTGGCCCGCAACCCAGGCATGTGCCCTGACTGGGAATCAAACCGGGACCGCTTGGTTCCCAGCCTGCGCTCAATCCACTGAGCTACACCAGCTAGGGCCCAATAAATCTTAAAAGTGCTGTGGACTTAAGAACAGACCTAGCCAAGTCAGGAACCTGCGCTTCGCTTCGCATCTAGCTCACACGGAGATAAAGATGACCCTGGCAGGGTGTTACGGCAGCGCAGCCCTCAGAGACAGGGAGCCACTGCCCGACCTCTACGGACGTCCCTGGTCAGTCCAAGGAAAAGGGAAGGGAGCAGAGGTCCAGACAAAAGAGATGGCTTGAGTCAACTAGATAGAGCTGTGTCTTCTCAGACTGAGCTGCCCTTTAGAGTTTCACTTAGGGAGGATCTGTCCCTACACTTGTCCCTCCACCTAGCTTTCCCTCGGTAAGATTTCTGCATGGGGAAGTGCAAGATGCAGAGATAAGAACATCAGGGCAGCAACCCACAGGGACTGGCGAGAGTGGCCTCCACACCCGTACCAAGTTGTTCGTCCCAAGGCAACGAGACAGGCAGGGCTTGAAACATTTCCTACCTGGTTGAAAAAAACGGTCACAAAACCAGTACTGTCACTCACTCCCTGAAGATCCCACTGTAGGGTAACTTCCGGGATCTGGCTGACTGTTAGAACCCAAGCAGTTGTCCCACCCGTCAACCTGCCTCAGGACTGGAGAGGAAGCTAAGAGGGCACCAGAGACCCCTTGGAGACGCTTCTCACTCCGAGGGAGGCAGAGTCCTCCAGTCCTCTGCCAGCCTTAGCCCACTACCTGATATATTTGGCAAATGATCAGAGAACAATCCAGACTTCTCTGGGACAGAGAATATATAGCCAATTCACCAGGTGCCAATAGCATTTATCTAGAGAGCTGGAGGATGTTTTTTAATCAAGCTCTCTTTGTAAACTCATAATCCACACTCTCTACTTGCAGAAGAGCTGAGAAGCAGGAAGTCACCAGGCACAACCTCAACACCAGAGTTTCCATCTCTTGCACCACAAGGGTTAGTGCAGCTGCAAACCTGAGCAGCAGCTTCTGGGACGGTTGGCTCTGGAAACAATTCTAAGCTAATTCTAAGATGGCGAACTGATAGTTTGCACATCAGGTTTTCGAACTACCTGCAATGCATCCAGAGATCTCAGCTATCTTCTGCTTTTACAGACTAACTACCAAGTACAATATTAAATCTAACACTGACCGTGGGCCAAGGAAGTGACAAGGCCTCCTCCTCCACAGGCTTCTGAGACTCAGCAAGTACCCCATACAGGACGGTGTGTACCTGCCTGGTCCTGGGTACTTCCCTGGGGCTCATGTTCTGCTGGGAGACCCCGCAACACCAACTGCAGCGCCTGGGCACCAAGGCCTCTCAAAGGTTAGTGCACAGCTCTGGGTATGTGCCTGACACAGCAGGCTTTAAGGGAATCATTTCCAAAACCTTCTGAAGGAGGGGGCTGAACTTGTCCTAAGAAAAGCAGTGGTCCTGACCCACAGAACCTGGGCTGTAGCTGTCCTCGGGGCATGGGGCAGGCAAGAGGCCAGCTACCATCAGAGGTCCCAGACAGCAGAGTGACAGCAGGTGCAATAGAGCAATGCAAGGGTTTTTGGCCAACAGGAGTTTTAAAAAACAATTGCATTTTTTTTCTTTTATTAAATTTATTTTTAGAGAGAGGGGAAGGGATGGAGAAAGAGAGGGAGAGAAACATCAATGTGTGGCTGCCTCTCATGTGGCCCACACTGGGGACCTGGCCTACAACCCGGGCATGTGCCCTGACTGGGACTCGAACTGGCGACCCTTTGGTTTGCAGCCCGTGCTCAATCCATAGAGCTACTCCAGCCAGGGCTTATTTATTTTTAGAAAGAAGAAGAGAAACACTGGCCTGCAACCCGCAACCCTTGGGTTTACAGGCAGGCGCTCAATCCACTGAGCCACACCAGCCAGGGCTGCTTTTTTTTAAGAAAATATATTTTATAAATCTAAGTCTGTTCCCAGAAACCCTGTCTGCTAGGCAAATATGGTAAAATAACACCAACTACAATAACGAGCAGCAGCATAAACACAGATAACATGGACAAACGGCAAATTAAATGATACTTGGTGTTTATTTCATTCTTCGGAGCAAAGACACTGAGTAAATATCACAGGAACACCTACTGTCTGCTTCGGCAACAACTGCTCTTCTTTTTCATGAGCACCTGGCTCTAAGGAGAAAACACACAATGGGAATATATTTCCCTGATGATTTTTATTCAACAAATCTGACCACATCCTTAGCATCAGATACCACCCTATATTTCCCCAACTGTTCTTTTTTTTTTTTTAAGATTTTATTTATTTATTCTTAGAGAGAGGGGAAGGGAAGGAGAAAGAGAGGGAGAGAAACATCAGTGTGTGGTTGCCTCTCACACGGCCCCTACCGGGTACCTGGCCCACAACCTAGGCATGTGCCCTGACCAGGAATCGAACCAGTGACCCTTTGGTTCACAAGCCAGCACTCAATCCACTGAGCTACACCAGCCAGGGCCCCCTAACTGCTCTTTCATTCCAGCTCCGTTCCATTTGTGCTAATATGACATATCACTTGTTCCACTTATAACAGAAGTCAAGAACTAACTCTCATAAAAACCCTTTATTAAACTGCAAGATGATTAACTAAAATCAAAATTTTATCTATTTTAAAACACCTTCAATCACTAAAAATATGTGTCATGTATCCATATCTTCATTTCTAAGTACCGCTTCAACTAAAAAGGAACCAAGGCTCCTTGTGAAAAGGGCTCAGGCCAGGCTGGGGAAAGGAGCCAGGAATGCCGTGCCGCTCCAAAGTCAGGGAGTGCTGGAAGACGGGAGCGTGTCAGAAGAACGCAGGAGCCAGCCCGAAGGAGCCCGCACTGGCCGCCCCTGGGACAGGCGGGCTCGAAGTGAGTAATGACGGGAGTGAGCTGTACCACACTGAACAAGTCGTGAACATGAACGAATGTAAATAAGCCGCTGCGTACATGGGAACGGAGGAATGAGGAAACGCTCCTTAGAGTAAGACGACAACGAACTGAGAAGGAACAATGGTCTTAGAAGCAGCACTGGATGCTGAAAGTAAGGGTCCAAGTCTGAGGGGAAACTAGGTATTTCCGCAGCTTCACAGTATCCCCCCTACAAATTGTTTTCAAACCAAGGGAAAGCAGCAACCGCACAGTGGTGAACGCTGCCAGGCAGCTCCGTCCCTGGGGCCATCCAGGGGGCTGCCGGGCAGGAGGAAACCTGAGCGAGGACTACAGACCTGACCGTATTCCCACGCTCAATGCCCTCAGGCTGGCAGGGCGCTGTGGTTACCTAGAGAGAGACTTCTTCTCAGGAAATGCCCGGTTAAGCATTCAGCAACAAAGGGGCACAATGCTTCTCAATTACTCAGATGGCTGCGGGGGGCGGGGGGCGGACAGGGACGTACAGAAAAGGGAATGACAAAAGCAAACACGGCAAAATGTGACAAATGCTGACTCAAGGTAAGAAAGTATTTCGCAGTTCCTTTTAGTATTCTTGCAATTATTCTGGAAGTTTGAAGTTAGATCAAAATTTAAAAGTTACAAAAACATATGCCACATAAAATGGAAAGAAAACAGTGGTGAGCAACAGGAATGTGGGACATGGTCCACCTCCCCTCTCAGGATCTCAGTCAGTTCTTCCTGCAAAGCAGGGACACTCAGCAAGTTCCGAGGCAAAGTTGGCAGGCAGGTTCCATGGGCCGTGACAGCCTGCGTCCTGAACCCTAGCCCCCCACATTCACCTCGCACCCCAGCACTGCATCCAGGAGCACTCTAAGCTCCAGGCACCAAACCGCAGGCTGCATCACCCAAACCCGAAGCCCATCAGGGCCCCAGGACGCCCGGGTTTACAGGGAAATGAGGGTATTTTAAAAGCGTTTTCCTCCAGAAACACTATAAACACAAAACATACAAAAAAGGACTTTGTTTTTCAAAGTGACTTAGGTTACAATGGAAGAAAATGTCAAACACTAGGGCTTGAAATTACCACATTGGGCTATGTTTGCTTAAGATTAAAAATAGTTTCATCTTCCCTTCCCAGGAGCCTTCCCTTTTGGAGGAAAAAACCATCACCACATTCAGAGTTCCCAGAGCGGAACGCGGTGTGAGCAGGCTGCAGCCAGGGCTTCCCGGCATCGGGCTCACGGTCCCCATCCAGGAGACACACAGCAAGCCTCAGAGTGATGCCATCAGCTGTCTGGTCCTCACCTTCCCCACTTAAACACAGAAGTGATTTTTTTTTTAAGATTTTATTTATTTATTCTCAGAGAGAGAGGAAGCGAGGGAGAAAGAGAGGGAGAGAAACATCAATGTGTGGTTGCCTCTCATGCGCCGCCCACTGGGGACCTCGCCCACAACCCAGGCCCATGCCCTGACTGGTGACACTTTGGTTCACAGGCCAGCAACCCACTGAGCCCCACCAGCTGGGACTAAGTAACTCTTTCCTCACTTTCACCGAAACCGAGTCACTGTCAAACTCCTTTATTCAGGACATGAGATGGAAGAGGAAGAAAGGGGCGACGTGCTGACCCGGCAGGAGGCGGCAGTCTGCCCGTCTGCTGCGGGACGGACGGACTGGCTGGTGGGCAGCAGTGTCGTGAACGTGCACTGGGAGTCACACTGCGCCGCAGTGAGGCAGCATGAGCAGGTGGGAGGGTGAGCGTCCAGACCGCTCAGGAATCAAACCGCGGGCCCTGTTTTTCCACTCGAACTTGAGGAAAGCTGCTCTGGAGAATTTATGGGCGAGTTATCCCAAACAATAAGGTACCTGCGGGGCTCTCTGCCCCTGTTGTTGCTTCCTTGAACCAGCCCTCTGGGTCCACCTAGAACCACTCTGGGCTCAGGGCCGTGAGAAAACAGATCCAAGTGCTAAGCACAAGGAGGACAGGGGAGGGAAGCCAGAGAGTATTTGGGGGCTCCCAAGTCTAATCTTTATATTGTAGTTTCCCTGTTCTGAAAACTTTAACCTTTCCTAAATAATATTTCTACACCCAAGTTTGATGTCCATGGTCCTTCAACTGAGGGGCAGGGTCTGGGAGGATTGTTGGACCCTGCTGTCCTGGAGGTGACCCCCCTGGACTCTTGGGGCGCTGGGGAAAGAACATCCACCCCAGGTCACTGCCGTCGCGGGCCTAAGCACAGAAGCTCTGACCATCCACTCTCATCTTTCCCCCAGATTAACCGACCTCGGACACACGAACAATTAACGCAACAGAAGGTGGGGCCCACATCAGTGACTGGCATTCCAAAGTCCTAAGGTAACCCTCCCAACTCTGGATCGTGCTGGCTCCTGGTTCAAAGGCTGCCTGGAAAAACCAGGTGGCTAGGCAGCCCCACCAAGGTGAGGAGGAACAGGAACTGGGAGCTGCGCCCCACCGTGAGGCCACGATACAGACCCCCGGAAGACCGCTGGGGCCGGAGAGAAGGAACATGAAGCCCTTCAGCAGATGTTGCATTTACACTGCCTTCTCGAAACACACACTAAACCACCAACGGATAAAGTGACAGAAAGCTGCAGATGTGCTTCAAAATAATGTGAGCCCTGGCCGGGTGGCTCGGCTAGTCAGAGTGTCACCCAGACAGGCCAAGGTTGGGGGCACGATCCCTGGTCAGCACACATGCCAGAATCAACCGATGTATGCACATTAAGTGGAACAGATCGATGTCTCTCTCAACGTCTCTCTCGAGTATGATCGGGGCAAGAGTGGCCTCTGGCTGATGGTACTGGGGCTGGTAGCAGGTCCACAGGATTCACTGTGCTAGTTCAGTGTACTTGAAAGTCCCCAAAATAAAAGGTTCAAAACTAAAATACAACAGGCATATAAATAAAACTTCCAGTAATTAAAACATCAACTATATCCAGCTAGTCACTCTTAGGTATATCCCAGGAAACATGGACAAAATGCTCACATCAGTATTATTAACAACGGTCAAAAACTGGAACAAGGCCAACGCCCACCAATAGGAAGAGCAGCAAACTCTAGTCTCCTTACCCGTGAACACGGCGCAACAGCAAAGAACAAACTGCTATACAGAACCGCCCAGACATCAGAGGCCTAATGCTTAGCGAGAAAAGACAAGCCCACAAGAGTGAATATGTACGGAAGTCAAAATGTGGCGATCTGCACATTTATGATTTATACATTCTGCTAGATGTAAAGTATGCTTCAATTTTTTTAAAAATAGAGACGTCAAAAAGTCAAACACTACTAGTTACCAAGAGATTCAGTGCAACATCTTTATCTATAAAAGAGCAGGTTTTCAAAGCCTCACAACTGAGAAACTGCTGCCCTGGCCTGGAGTACTCCAGGCTGGAGCCCGCCCCCCGCCTGCCCCCCGGCTGCCCCCCCCGCCTGCACCCCGTCAGCACGGAGGCACAGGCAGGTGCTCCCCCTACGGGCCTTCCCTGCGAGCCGGTCACCGAAGAACACCGGAAACACGGCCTCAGCGCCTGGCTCCTGCTCCCCACCTGAGCAACAGCCCTGGCTGTGCCCCTGCCCTGCCCATATCCTGAGTGGTACAGGAGTCTCCTGCAGGAAAGCCAGTGCTCCCCTCACGCCCTGCCTGCTGCTGGCCCACTGACCTCCATGCCCCCGGGCAGCTCCAGAACAGGGTCCACCAGTCTCCCCACCCATCCTCCCACACATTCCGTGCCTCCCCGACTCTGGGATTCCTTACATTCTCCCCTTGGAGGACAGCCCTCCTCCGGAAACAGGGATTCAAAAGGAAAAAAAGAGAGAGAAAACCTGGTCTACCTCCTCAGGCCTAGGCAACCTTAGTTGACATATAGGAGGCAAAAATCTCAATTTACTTGGCATCAAAACTGTTAAGTATAAAATAAATGAAATCTTGGCCTGGCTGGTGTAGCTCAGTGGATTGAGCACGGGCTGGGAACCAAAGGGTACCGGTTCGATTCCCAGTCAGGGCACATGCCTGGGTTGCGGCCCAGGTCCCCAGTGAGGGCCATGTGAGGGCAACCATACATTGCTGTTTCTCTCCCTCTCTTTCTCCCTCTCTTCCCCTCTCTCTAAAAAAAATAATAATAAATAAAATCTTTAAAAAAAAAAAAGAAATCTTTGCCCTGGCTGGCGTAGCTTGGTGGATTGAGCGCGGGCTGCGAACTAAAGGGTCGCGGTTCGATTCCCAGTCAGGGCACATGCCTGGGTTGCATGCCAGGTCCCTGGTGGGGGCCACATGAAGGGCAACCACACATGGATGTTTCTCTCCCTCTCTTCCTTCCCTTCTGTCTAAAAATAAATAAATAAAATCTTAAA
>PVJI01016760.1:0-37438 GCA_004026765.1 Micronycteris hirsuta
GAGCTCTGCAGAGGATTTCTGTCAGGTCTGTGGTTGGTCAGACTGTATAACCCGGTTCAGTGTTACCTTAGTGTGTTCATTTAGGTTCTTGGCCTAACAATGCCAATTTAGAGCCAAGGCAGGTGATGACTCTTGTAAAAACGGTGCAGGAAAGGCTACAGGGACCAGAGAGGAGACTTGGTTGTGAGTCAGAGACTTGGCAAAGGCATCCTGAACAGGGAAAGGTGGAAGCGCAAGTTAGGAGAGAAGAGCTACATTCTAGATGTTTTATGGCGTCATAACAGAGGGCCTCAGACACGTTGCCTTCCTGTCACACTGTGACACTGGTTTGTCAGCTGGGCTGTGTCTCATGTCCAGTGTACACTGCGAAGCATCCGTCACTGGAAAGGAGAGGAGCAGTGGAGTGGGAGAGAAGAGAGGTGGGGCTGTGTTCGTATAAATAAGTTGTTGCCTGACCCGGACGAGATGAGTCTTTCCCAGGGAGGAACTGTGCCAAAAGACACATCCAGGCTAAAAATGCTGGGAAAGCCTAGTGCTGGGCTAAAATGCCTCCTGGGTCTTTATGTGTTAGAAATAACCTCTTTGGCTTCCAGATTTGACAAGATCGAAGCTGCAGGAGAATGGACAGCGAAGTACAGAGAGATGGAAGGATCTTGGATTTGATCGATGATGCTTGGCGAGAAGATAAGCTGCCCTACGAGGACGTTGCAATCCCACTGGTAGGCAGTGATTGGCGCTAGGGAGGATGGGTGGAAGGGGTGACCCAATGGGCCTTGTAGAGGTAGAATATCAATGGACAAATAAACTAGTAGAGCAAAGCAATCGAAGGTGTGGAGTCCACTAACTTGAGAAGCTTTGGGAGAGCATCTAGACTCTATTTGAAGAGAAATGTGGGTCAGAGAGCTGACATGACCAGCTCAGTTAGGGGTCATTTCAGGACTGGAACCCAGGTCTTCTGAGCCATTTTCTGTCCAGTGCACCAAAGCCAGTAAGCCAAATAATGGGAGTTCAGTGCATCAGGCAAGGAAGGCTACAAAGCAGTGGCATATAAGTGATACAGTATTTCTTACCTCCCTACCTGTGACTTGTCAGTCTGTTGACATTTTTAAAAGCTCACATTCTTGGAACACACCCCTGTTCTAAGTTCCCTGGAAAATCTTCGAAAGACATCGGGCTTTTCTTCTTTTGCCTTTAGACGAACAGTCTCCTGGAATATGCTTTTCTGCTCTCAGGGAAACAGCCCTGCAAGGAGTTTGTTAAACCTTATGTAATAAATGGTCTAAAAGTTTTGCTTATTAAATACACTGTTTGTGTCATAGAGGCCTAGAAAGGACAGAGAGCTCGGACACCAGGGACTGCTTTTCTTGAGAATGTGCTGACTGTCCTGGGAAGAGCTGTCAATGAGACAGAGCTCACAGGTGACTGCTGCCGCTATGACAGAGAGAGAAGATTCGGTTCACCAGCATTTTCATTGAAGAATAAAAGATGATAATGTGTTCAATGAGTAATACATATAGCAAGTAACAAGCCAGAGCTTAGTTCAAGTTAAGAAAAATAGTCAAAAGAGGGGGTGTAATGAGAATTACAGCTGCGACTTAGTGAACACCAGTTTTCAGACTAAGGCCGAAATGTGACGTACATCATCTGTAACCTTGAAACAGCCCCGCCAGGGCGGTGGTGCTGTCCCTGTTTTACAGGAGGGAAGTTGGGTCAGAGAGGGGAACTTGCCCAGGGGTGGGCAGCTGAGAGGTTGGACTTCACACCTAGGTCTGCAAGGCTCCAGACCCTGTCCAGTAAACTTCAGTTTCTTTCACTTCGCAAGCATTGTAATAATCATGATAATTATTTATTTATGTGTGTTACCTCTCCAGACCTCCAGCGGCTAGATTATGTGCCGGATTATGTGAGCATAACATGTAGATTCTGCCCTTAGTGGGGAGGGGGGGCAGTCTACAGAGGTAACACATAGACATAAATAATTGTAATAATAAGGGTTCTAAGTGGGGGTCATGAACAGCCACCATAGTATAGGAAGTGGCTCATTGCCCGGTGGGCATCAGGAAAGGCCTCAGAGAAAATGCATGTTTAAACTGGTCATAAGGGAGGGCCCGAAGTTTCGTGGGAGTGGACAAGGGCACTCCAGCAGGGGGGACACACGCACAGAGGCTCAGAGCTGTCAGCGTCTTCAGAGAGAGCGAGGTATTCAGTGTGAATGGAGAATACATTTGTCCTGAGAGGTCGGCACAAAAGTTTGGCTTGGACCTCATCCTGGGGATACTCGGGCATGAATGGTCTTCAGAATCAAAGTCTGCCATGCTTAAAATCAGGTTTTGGAAAATCAGGTGGGCAGCATTGTCACAGAATGTCTGTCTTGGAGAAAGGGGCAGGTGACAGGTCAGAGAGACCAATGAGGAGACCATTAGGCAAGGGAGGAGGGCCTGGACGTGCTTGGCAGGATTTGGGGACCATTTGTGTGGTAGGGGATGAAGGAGAGGGAAATCTCCATGCTGACTCCCAGGTTGCAGCCTGGCCTTGTCATAATCCGTGTGTTTTCCCTTGTCTTGTGACGCTAAGGCATTATGCGTATCAGTTAGCTTGTGGTGCTGCCTAATAAGTCACCCTGAAACATAGTGGCTGAAAACAGTAGCTACTTCTGTGATTTTGTAGCTCAGCTGACAGGTCTTCGTCGGCACGGCTATTCCCTGCTGGACTTGCTTGTGTTCTGCAGTCAGCCAGCAGGCTAGCTGGAGGCTGGGTAACTCAGGACACTTCCTCATTCCGGCAGTTACGCAGGCTGTGAGCCGGGACGATGAGGTGGCTAGGCCACAGTGTCCCTTTATCCAGGAGACCAGCCCCAACTTCACATGGCCATCTCGGGGTGCAAGAGCACCATCAGAGCACACCGCAGGCTTCCTGGAGCTTAGGTCAAGAACCGACCCACTAGCACTGCCCTTGCTTTCTGTTGGCCAGTCCCCGTCCAAGACTGGGGAAATAGGCTGCCTTTGCTTTTCACAAGAGTAGCTGCAAAGAATTGAGGTCATTTTTACAATATGCCATAATAGATGATTGCATTTATGATACTTTGTTTTCCAGGCACATATGCGATTTTATGTGTTGGCATTCGTTGCCAGGAGCCATAGTGACCAAACGGAAGGCATTATTTAGAATGCATATCACAGATGGGGTGAAATTCAGCAAAGTTGCCTGCCTCTGAATTAAATAATTTATTAAGCAAGGACTTGTTTATGCTTTGTCAGCTATAACTAATTATTGGAACCAAGCTTTCACTTCAGGTTTGAGTGTACTATTGCTTTGCAATAAATGGTAGTTCTTTCAATTTGCACAAGGATGTTTGAATTTCAGTCTTACCACTTGTAGAGCAAGAAGTTATACGTGATTCAAATATACTTGTCATATTATAAATCGTTTTATGTATGCTGAACATAATTCTAAAGTAGAAAAGCATTATTATTTTCATATACTGTGAATTAGAATCCATTGGAAAATCCTAAGTCTGAATATTGAGTAACAGGTTGCTAACCCTAAAAAAGGTGTAAATTCAGATAATTAAAAAGAAATATATTGGTATCAGTGAACTCTGATACAAAGCAGAGTCCTGGTGGTAATAAATTTAAATTTGAAGTATAAGGAAACTTTGTTAAAAGTTCTCAATACACACACACAAATGGTAACTATGTGAGGTGATAGATTTGTTAACTAACCTTATTGTAACTATTTTACAATATATATGTATCAAATCATCATATTGTATGCCTTAAATTTAGAGAATATTATGTGGAAATTAAATCTCAGTAAAGCAGGGGGGATAATATATATATATATATATATGTATGGAAATTATTCTGGATTCTACACTAAGTGTGGCCGGTGGTTTACTATTTTAAGCAAATGCTGGCAGGGTGTGAATTGGGCATTTGCCATGTTGTGTGTTTCCTGGCTCCACCACTAGGGGGTGGTCTCATATCATGTTACATTCTCACAGCTCCCCACTTAGCTCCATTATAATCCAGGCATGTTGGATGCAGGATAGTTTTTGAATACATTCCTTGTGCTTAAGGACTATGCTAGCAAATGTGATATGGTATTAAGGCACCCCCCCCCCAAACAAAAGACAGTATTGGCTCTTCTGAGCTTTCCCAGCCACTACTAACAATAGCAAATGCTCCTTGAGCACTGGATGTCCCACGCAGTGCTGAGCACTTGTTCTGAATTACCGCGTTCAGTCCCACAGCGGTCCTCTGAGGCGATGGCTCCGTTGTCCTCGCATTGCCAAAGAGGAAACAAAAGCTCCAAGGGTTTGCATGCCTTGCCTGAGTAACCCAGCAAGCGGTGGGGTCATGGCCTTGGATCCTGGTGGCTTCTGGAAGCTTGTGCCCTTAGCCTTCTGCCACGGTGCCTCCTGCACCACAGCCACGAGGCCGCCAGCCCTTCTGGAGAGGACCTGAGCGAAAATTCTTGACACTTCCTCATGTGTCTTTATTCTGGCTCTTTCTTTGGGATACACTTGCATCAACCATGCTGCCTGTTTCTAGGAACTGGGGTTTTAATTCTACAGGCTCTTGAGTTTTAAGGAGTGTGTTAATGTACAGGGTAGTGTTGTTCTGAATGTCCACTGTGCCTTTTCAGAACGAGCTGCCTGAGCCCGAGCAGGACAACGGAGGCACCACCGAATCCGTTAAAGAGCAGGAGATGAAATGGACCGACCTGGCTCTGCAGTACCTGCACGAGAACGTTCCCCCTGTGGGAAACTGACACCTGGCTCCCTTCTCGCGGATGAATTTTTTAAAAAATACGTAGATGCAAAAGGTTTTCTTTTAGTCTCCTAACTCAGATCTTTCAGTGACAGATCAGCCCTCAGAAATGCACACCCGCTTCGTTTGTGGCAGCGGCATGCGATGTGCAGACACTCACCAGAATGAGAAACTGGCTGAGGTTTCTCAGGAATGCAGAATATTTGGCTCTTTGAACCTAAAGTTCTTCCTTTCCGAGCTGGTGTTTGAACATATTTGGTGAAACATTTGCCTTTAACTCCAATTTTGCTTTACTTATCAGAGTTTAACACTTCCCAACTGCTTCTATGTGTCCTGTGACAGGTGATGGAAGGTATGAGAGGGAAGGCTTAGAAAGAGGAAACCAACACGAGGAGAATTGCCAGCCTCCCCTGTGCCCCTTGGAGAAGCAGCCCGGTGGGTGGGTGGGTGGGAAGCCTGGCGGTGTCCTATTTAGAAGCGCATTCACTGACTGCTGGGATCCCTGAGACTCCCTGTGATGTTTTCAGACTTTGGATACATTAATAAATTAAAGAGTATCTGACAGTTCCCTCTACTTTCCCTACCACTTTTGATGTTTCTAGAAGGGATGGTTGGCTAGATGGACGACTAGTTTTATCCAGTAATGGGATTTATCTTCTCAAGGCCCCTTCAAAGCATAACCGAAACACTGTGGAGTCAATACTTAGTATACATTTGTATGAGAACTTGTATGTTGCAAAATGTGTATCTCCTGGAATTATTTGCCTTAGTTAAATGGTGTCTGTCTTGTTCTCTATCCAGATTGTAAACTCTGGGAGGAGGGCCTGGCTTATGCTTTTACATCCCATCATTGAAAACCTGAAAACACCAAATAATTGAAATCTCTCTTATCTTGTGTTACTGGATCTTTCTGTTTGCCTAGCTTTTAGGAGGAAGAAGTATATCACAAAACAAGTGAGCTGATTTTAGGGTTGCAATAATAACACTGTAGCAACTCTCCTGTAATCCAAATACATCCAGGCTAATCTCCCAGTGCATCAGCGTTTGCTGAGAAGTCATTCAGCTCAGAATAAAGACCCCAAGGCACCAGTCCCTCAGATAACTAAAGAAAGCAACCCAGTAAAAAAGAGAATTACAACGTTTAGAAAAAATTTTATACCAAGAGAAAGTTTTTCAAAAAAAAATTAAAGTACCTAGAATGCTCTTCCATATTCTAGTTAAATGAGGGTTTTACTACAACTTTATTTGTGGTATATAGTATCTAAGATACTGACATCTATTTAAGAACTTAGCAGTGGTTTGATTCCCAGTCAGGGCACATGCCTGGGTTGCGGGCCAAGGTCCCCAGTAGGGGGCGCATGAGAGGCAACCACACACTGATGTTTCTCTCCCTTTATTTCTCCCTCTCTTCCCCCTCCCCAAATAAAATCTTAAAAAAAAAACAACAACAACTTAGCGGGCATTCCCGTGAATCCAGCCTTGCTTGTGGGCCCAGCCTTTCCTGGGAATATTGGTAGACCCATGAAACATTAAAGTTGTCTTGATTTCAACTGAATCAGTATGATAAATCTGTAAGGTAGACAGCAGCTGTTGGATTATCTGCTTGTCTTATTACTCTTGTCTGAGAACTGCCCACATGCCAAGTTTGTGACCTGTGACCTATGAGATGGCAGAATCAGCTCATTCCTGTGATTTTCAATTGTGACATTCTGGGAAGAAAAAATAGAGGGTGTCACTTAGATTGGGTTCCTAGAAGCAAAGCCTGAGGCACTTCCTTGTGCAAGGGATTTTATAGAGGTTGTGCTCAGGAGAAACCTGTGAGAGTAGCAGGGTAGGGCGGGGGCAGTGGGAGAGAAGGTGGGCAAAGATGAGGCTTCAGCTGAAGCCTGGCCTCGGGCAGAACCCACAGGAGCTATGGAAAGTGCACCAAGAGTTTTCCCACTTGAGACCAGAAGCTAGGCTTTTGTGCACCGTCTGCTGTGGGTTGGTCATTGTCTGTCTCCCTCCCACCACCCCCCAGGGAGGGCATTACCTCCCAGGCATTGCCAGGGGATGTGACTCCAGAGAACAGGGCAGCTCTGAGCTCTTACAAGCAAACATACAGCAGCCAGGGAACCAGTGCAGACAGGGCAGGTAGAGGCATCTGGACCCTGACAGTGACTGCAGCAGGGTATGAGGTATGACTGGGGGAACTGATTCTGATTGGTCCCCAGTTAAGGGGGGTTATGGGAAGACCTTGTGATAAGTAGCTTTTATAGCACATGTTTTGAAATTTAATTTTGTTTCTGAATTTTTCCTACTCTCCAAAGAAGTGGCTGGGCCATTTGTGCATCCTGTTCACAGCAGAAAGCAGGTGTGCTCAAAAGCCAGCCTGCCCCTTGCTTGGGAAGCAGGGAAGGGGGCGGCGGGGAGAAGGAGCCTCTTCGAAGTAGTAGGAAGTGGTGCCCCGGTGGCTGGTGGTACCCAGGGACATTGTGAACTTCAGAGATTCATGGTTTGGGGGGGTGCCCAAAGGAGACCCGAAGCCCAGCACCTATTCTTCCAGCCAAGACAAGGACCCTGATGCACTGGAGCCACCACCTTCTTCCAGGGCACCTCAGGGTTGGCAGTGAGGATAGCAGCAGTGACCCAGATGGACTGAAAAGTAGAGGTCCTTGCCCACTTTGCAAATCAGTCATGAGCATCCTAAATGCTTGTGAGACCAGAAGAGAACAACAGAACACTGGTGACCACAGATTTAATTTCTGCTTCAGCACAGCACAGTGAGGCCAAAAAGATTTGAAGAAAATATGGTATTTCTTGAAGCCCTCCTTGAGTTTGTGAGCCAGCACCTGGAGGATGGGTAGGAGTGGCCAGGGGAAAAATCAGCGGGATAAGGAATGATTGCAGAGAGAGGGAATTGCACAGAGCTGGGAGCTGGAACTGGCGTTACAAGCAAGGTGGGTGGGCAGGCCGGAGGACTTGGGGGTGGCCTGATCAGATTATACATTTTTAAATATAAGTCACTCTGGGTTTGAGCAGGCAGAAATAGGAGTGGAAAGACAGACCTTTGCATTGACTCAGGTGAGAGGGGATGGTGTCTTGGACTAACAAGACAGAGATGGAAATAGAGGAACTTGGAATAGCTCTTACAGGTAGAATTGTCCAGGTGTGCCCAGTCAGCGGTGTATTTAACGAGGACAGCGCCCTACATCGGTTTGTGTGGCTCTAGAGAGACTTGAGTGCCCAGTGTGAACCCTGCGTTGTGGCCCAGGGGTGAATTCTCTGAACTGGGCACAGGACTCCAGATGCAGCCTCTGTCCTCTGGAAGCAGAATCTGGGTCCAGAAGCTGCCTGCCCACCCTTTGAAGCCCAAGCGAGACCCACTTGTAAATAATATAGTAACAGTAACAATGGTTAACTCAATGCTTCTGCGTGTTTTAGACATGTGATTTCTGGCTCTCGTGTCTACTTTGAAGGTGGATATTTTTATCCTCGGTGATCAGGAGATGGCGACTTAAAATTAAATGGCATGTTCCCAATTAAAAGCCTTAGTCTAAGTCACTCAAACTGTAAACGGATTCCAGTGTAGGCTGTCTGATCCCAAACCTGTGTCCTCTCCCTAGACCATGTGACCTCCCCATAAAGCCTCCTGTGACCATTCCATTCTGAAATGGGAAGAAAATTCTATTGCAACATTGAGAACTTCAGAATGTTGACCTTGTTTCTATAATTGAGATAAAGAACTGAATCATTTTTATTAGGAACCCAGGAGTCACGCAACATTAAAAAATTTAACCTATTACCAAACCCATATATAACTCATAACTTCAGCAGCATGAATCATATTGTTGTCACTGGTTTGTATACAAGGTTAAATCCCCAGGGTGTATTTTCCTATTTTGGTACACTGAGAATGGACAGTTTCGTGTCAATGCTAGTTAGTGCCCTACCAGCAGGGGGCGCTCAATTCCTATAAGAAAGTCTGAATTGCTGGCAGATCTTCTAGTAAATTTGAAACTGAACATACTGAATAAATGTGTTTTGCTTGGAAGTGATTCTGCATAGGTGAATCCCTGGGATTCTGGCCACCCATCCTTGGGCTAGGCAGCTCACCTAGTGGGCTCCTCACCTGAGCTCCGTAGGAGGCCAAGTGAGGGCATCTGGAAGACAAAGGCAATTCAGAAATTTGCCCACCTGTGACACCAACTTGGACTCTTAGTCAGGGCTAGAGACTCATTCAGCTTTTCCCCAGGTCTTTGTGTTAAATCATTTAGATAATTTAGGCATCATCCTGAGTGACTGTTTTTTCCAAGGCTTCCTTTTTTGATTTGGCCCTGCCCTACCCATGGTTCAATTCTTTCCCCAGTTCCTTGCCACTCTGTAGGCCGTCAGTGAGCTCCTGTAGAAACAGTGGGAAGTTAGGGGCTGACATGGAAAGGCAAAGTATCATTCATTTATGCATTCATTGGTTGATTCTTGAATGTGCCTGGACCAGAGATCAAACCCGCAACCTTGGCATAAGGGGATGATCCTCCAACCAACTGAGCTACCCAGCTAGGGCCCAAATGGGTAGTCTTCAGGAAGCTTCATGTCTGTGGCTTTTCTGCCCCCAAGTAATGACCTTGGCCTTTGACCCTTGGCCAACTAGGCCTGGCTTTGGGGGCCTAAAACCTGGGCAGTCACATGGTCCCACACTCAGAAGGACCGGCTGTGGCTGTCTTGAGCTCTCGATAATTTTTGATTAAGGGACCCACATTTTCATTTAATACTGGGCCCCCAAAATTATGTGGCTGGTCCTTAAATCTATGGTAACCATCTGTAGGGGTTCCTTGCTGGGTGGTGACTAACTCAACCCAGCAAATGCCTTCACCTTGGGATTGAGAATTCAAGACACTGTGAGAGTTGTCCTTTAGGGTGACAGAAAAGCAGTCAGGTCCAGGAGAAGCGGCAGGAAAAAAAAAGCTGGAGCAGATCTCCAGGCTCACTGCAGCATCCTGAAATTCAGCAGATGCTGAAATTCTTTCCAGAGCTTGACTGAGTCCTGTGTCATTCCTGCCACTGGAACGCCAGCCTAAGTGACCCGAGGGGTGAAGGGGGGTGTATAGAAGTGCGGGGAGTGCAGCAAGACAGATTTTGTGAATGGCTAAGAGGATCTGAAGCACGGTTATCACCTAATCCCAGGGCATGTCCTTGCCTGAATTTTATTTGGGTCTTAGTCAGCTATAATATGAACTTGCACTCTGTCACCCTGGGTATAGCGATGCAGTTGTCTCAGAACAGCCTCCGACTGAAATGAGAAACCAGAAGCACCATTATAGAGCTGGAAACAATGGTCAACACATTCGTTTACGAAGGGTTTCTACCTGGGTATTTAATTTACCCTATCATGTTGGGAAAAAATTTGTATAGGTCAAAAATTGTCAGTCACAATTTCCTATGTTCTTAGCTAATTTTATTCTTACCCGGAGCCAGCTGAGCACATATGCACACAAACACAGACACACGCAACACACAGGAACCAGATTTGATGGGCAGAGGTGGGGAGCCGGGAAAGGGTGGAGAATTTGAAAACAACCAAATGACTCGAAAAGGAAGTGAAGGAGGTGGGTGTATAAACCCATCCCAGTTATTCCATGCCTTCCCTGGTGACTCAGATGCCATTTCTCATGGTGCCACCACCCAAGGGCAAAAGGGGTTTTCCTCCACCCATGCCACAGCCTTGCCACCATTCTCTCAGCGTCTCTCTCCGTGTCTCTGCTATGCTCCTTCCCACCTTCATCTTAGTCCCCAGCAGTTTCCTGCCCCACCACCGTGCTCACAGACTGGTGGTCACACTACCTGGTATAGACTCCAACTGTGCAGGGCTTCCTGAGGAAAAGCGAGGTGCCTGTTTGCCAGTGGGATGCCCCAACATCTGTCACTAACTAAGACCCCACATGGCCACTGTCAGCTCAGCCCAGACAGAAAGGCCCAGGGGCCGGTCTGCTGAGGCACACTTCTCCAAACCCTCGTGTTCCCAACTGCTCTCCTCCCAGCCTCTCTGAGGGCTATGCAGGTGTTGAAACATTCCTTCCTCTCCACTCACAGCTCCTGCTCACCCAGGGCTGCCCTCTGGGAGGTTAGGTGCTCGCGAGTCTGAGTTCTTAGCCCAGGAGGAGAGGCAACATCGGCTTCAGGAGTATGAGAAAAATGAGCCTCCGGCTGGGTTGGAGAGTCCCAGATGAACTGGACTCTTGGCAGAAGCAGAAAGGGCTGCAGCTCTGGTCCCCTCCTCCCACTGATAGCGTCTGACCTCTCCGCCCAGTTTCTCGCTTCCTCTAATCAGCCAAGCAATCAATCAGTCTTTGTGTGTATGCTCCTACTTCATCCTTCTGTCTGTTTTTCTCTCTCTCTCTTATTCAAGCATTTATCTATATATTTTACTCTATGCACTCAACTTATCTTTCTTCTTATTAAAAGATTTTATCATTTTTTTTAGAGAGAGAGGAAGGGAGGGAGAGAAACATCAATGTGAGAGAGAGAAACATCGATTGGCTGCCTCTCCTATGCACCCCAACCTGGGACCGAACCCACAACCCACAAGGCATGTGCCCAGGCTGGGAATCAAACCTGCAGCCTCTCACTCTGCAGACGATGCCCAACCAACTGAGCCACACTGGTCAGGGCTAGACTTATCCTTCTTTCATATTGCAAATACCTTTAAAGTACAACTCACATCAAGTTTGCACCTTGTTTTATTTTATATAATGTTACTTATTTGAAATTATGCATACGTAAAATGTATAGGCTGCTGCAAAGGATAAAGGCTAAGAGTACAAACTCGGGAGGCAAAAAGACCTAGGTTCAAACCCAGTGTGGCGCGCACCCGCACCCCCAGACCAGTTATTTGCCTTCCTGAACGCGTTTCCTTGCTGGAAATGAGGTTGATAATACTGCTTATGTGATGGGCTTACTGGAGGATTAAAGGAGACAATACAAGCAAAGTGCTTAGAACAGAGTTTCTGGCACACGGTAAGCACCTAATAAATATCAGCTGTTGTTTGTTTTAATATAATAAAATCAGCTTTCTAATGAATTCCACATTGATATTCTGAAGTCAAGCAAAGAATAATCTCAATATGTAAATAATCATTCCCAAATAACCCTCAGGGATTACTTCACAGGGTAGAAACAGAATGAATTAGGAGACAGAAAAGCTGGGTTCCAGTTTTAGCTCCACCACCTACTGGCTGTGTGGCCCGAAGTCTGCCTGTCAACCTCTCTGAGCCTACATCACAGGGCTGGTGAGTAAAAGGAGTACAATGTATTCAAAAGCATTTTGTAATTACAAAGAACTATCTACACTTAAGTTAAACATCAGAATTTATTTACTTTGTAAATTCGTAATTTATTCTCAAATTCATGTTTCATATAGCTTCTCATATATGTGCTGATTTAAACATAATACATGTACACATAGGCGTATCTGTATGTGCATTTGTATTAAAATGTTTTTAAAAGTCTGGAAGAAAAGGACAGCAAACTTTTGGCAGTCGTTGCCTCTAAGGATAAGATTAGACTGGCTGAGGAATTAAATTTTCACGTCTTTATTTCTTTCTGAAAAATTGGTGGGGTTCTGGGAAATTTTCAAAATAATAATGTAGGTATTGCAAAAATCAGAATAGCATTGTTTTAAAAAATATCCTCACTGCCTCTGAATAAAGATTTGGAATGTACGTTCCAATGGGTGTTGACATTGGCAATTTTCACCGCACGGTGATTCAGTAGGAGCCCCTGGGAGATGCGAAGGGGGTCAGACATGGATTGAACCGGAGGTTCTAATGTGTTGGACCAGACAGAACGCTTATGCGAAGAGCCATAATCTAAGGAGAAAGTGGTCAGTGTGCCTAGTGTGTTGTAAGTGCTCAATAAATACTAGAAAAATGGATGGACAGACGGACGGACGGATGGATGGATGGATTGGGTGGGTGGATAAAGGCGTGGAGCTAATGTCACGGAAGAGGGGCATCAGAAGAGGAATAGATCTACAGCTGAGGAAATTGAGAAAAGCCTTGTGAAAAAGACAGCCTTTGAAAGACAGGCTTGATTTGAACACCCAGAAATTGAAAGGGGAGCTGGGAAGGTGACTTATGGTGATATCCTGTCATTTCTAATTTAATAGCAGTTTGTCCTTCCCTCACTCCCTTCCTTCCAACTAAGGGGTGGAGCTGGCGTGTTTGGAAGCATGTGGGAAACTTGGGGGTTGTCCCCGTGACTAGAATGGTGGGGAGGGGTGGCAGAGAATACTGCTGCGTGTCCTGGTAGGTTTGCCAGGGCTTCTAAATGTGCTGCAGTAAAGAACTGTTCTGTCCGAAGTGCTGGCAGTGGCCACGTGGAGAAATACCAGTAGGTGAGAGAAGCACCATAAACAGATCATTACAAGGTCACAAAGGAAGTGCTGACATGGATATCTGCACGTTTTCTGCTTTTGCAGCCAAATCAAATGGCAGAACCCCGCTTCCAGGCAAAGGAACAGGGAAATAAGATCGGAAAGGCCGTTGGGCGTGCTGAGTGGACAGAGGGTCGTCAACAGAGATTAAATGTTGGTCTTGAAGAAAGGGAACCCAGTCAAGGTTTTCGATGAGGGGAGTGATCTTGTCATATCTGTGCTTTAGGAAATGGCAAACCCCTACTTTTTAAAGGATCTTAGAGAACAAAAATGCAAAGTGATATGTTAATTTTTTTAAGCTTTACCCTGTCTCTGCATCAGGAAAAGCTAAGAGGCTAGTCTATATTTTAAAACCTTCCCCAAATTTAAAGTATAATAAAAACAAATTCATTCAACAAATTATTTTAGAACAATTGGCTTTCTATTTAAGAAAAAAACAAATTAAATTAGATCCCTTCTTCATGCCACATATTCAGGATGGTTTGAAGAATTAAACATTAAAAAATTATAAAGATGTTAGGAGAAAGTGTAGTTGAATGTTTTGGGAACCTTGGGGTCAGGAGGCCTTCTTAAGTAAGTTACAAAACCCAGGAACCTCAAAGTATAAAAATAGATAAACTTGAGATTTCTACATGTCAAAAGATGTCATGTTAAAAGAATAGAAGTGCTAATTACATATGTAGCAGACAAAAGATTATTTTCCACATCCCCATAAAGCTTCTATATATTAATAAGTGAAAGATAACACAAATAGGAACATGGGCAATAGGTATAATCAGGAAATGCACAGGAAAAGGGTAAAAAACATGAAAATATGGTCACAGCGGGCATTTCAGACTGATCTACTCAACCTCATGCCTACCGCATTGTAGCTTGGTTCGCTGCATGCTGGAGCTTGAAAAGCTAATGCAGACAACCGCCAGCCAGGCTCCCTGAGGGCTGAGCTTCTGCATGTGACCTGGCTTTCCCTAGGCAGATGTTCCCGCAGGAGAGCTCCTGACTCTGGTGGGGTTAAGGGGTCCTTATTTTTGGTGTTGGTTTGGTCTGAGTTCTTCCTGCATCAACATGGAGATGAAGTCTCCAGCTGCTTCGTGAGCGTTGTAGACAGGATGCAGCCTGGAATCAGGTGCAGCAGGGGCTTCCTGGTTTCCAGATCGCTGAGTCAGCAACTGGGGCACAGCTTCTGGAATCCCCAGGTTCCTGGTCATGGCAGAAGGGGAGGCTCCTTTGGTGGGTCCATTCTGAGCTGGAGTTCTGAGAGCCTAGGAGCCCCACTGAGAACCCACTCTTCCACCTGACCTGACAAAACTGAAAGTACCTATATTGTAAGTGTCCTACATTAAATCATGCAGTTTCCCTAACCCCCCTTCTACCTGTCTTTCGACATAAACTATCTGTCATCTGTTGCTGAACTCTGACACAGTGGTCAACCTTGCTAATAATCAAAGACATACACAATAAACCTGGATGAAATCCTTTCTCGTTCATTAGAACATGAACACTGTAAAAGGCTGATAAAATTCAGCGTTGGTGAGGGTGAGGGAAACGGGCTCTCCCTTGGAGGTTGGGTAGGGTGCAGCAGCCACTGGGGAGAGCAGTGTGGCAGTCTGCGAACGGGCAGCGAACCCAGCCCAGCGTCCTACTGGACACTAGACATCTGTCAAAGAGGGACACTGCCACACGTCCTTAAGGAAACATTTTCCATGGATATTAATCACATCGTTGTGAGAAACGGAAAAAAAAACAAACAAACAGCTGAAGTGTCCATCAAAAGGGAATCGTTAAAAAATTAGTCTACAGTCATTCTTTGGAATCCTCTGCAGCAGGCAAAGAATGAGCAGAGCTCCAAGTACTAATATGGGAAGATCTCAGACATATTTCCAAGTGAAGAATGACTTGCAAAACATGTGAAGTACAATCTCATTTATGTCTTAAAACATATATAACAAAAGTATATGTTTCTGTTTAAACATGCATATGTCTGTATAAACACAGACGAAGGTCAGGAAGGGCACAAACCAAGCTACTCTGCAGGCTGGGGGAGGTGAGCAGAGGAGTGGCCTGTGCAGGACTTTTGCTTCTTTGTTCTAACTTCTCTTCTGTTTCAACACTTGAATATTTTTATAGGAAGAATATTATTTATGTTTTATATAATTACATTAATATCTAAATTAAAAGGTTATAAAACAGTATATGGGCAGGATTTCAACTTTCAAATGTCAAAGCAAAAGCCACATAGGTATTGACTGATCATATCTAGAAAGAGAAAGAGCAAATATGACAAAAATAACACATCGAACCTGGGTGGAAGGACACAGGTATTCATTGTACTACTCTTTCAACTTTTCTGTACTTTTAACATCTTTCATAAAATAAAGATGGACCTAAAAACACATCAGATACACATCCTTGGACACACACACAGTTTTCCTGCGCAAGCAGATTTTTCCAGATGTGGAAGCAAAGCCTGTGGCTCTCTCAGCTGCAATTATGGCCAAAAGGCATTGGCAGTTTTTCTCCACCGTTTCATAAAGCAAGTATTCTCACTCCCGCGGCCAGTGTCTTGAGGAGCCTGCAGATGCGTCAGTGAGGACTGACTGGGGTGGACAGCGGCCCCCTCCACAATCTCTCTGGGGGTGCGGGCAGGGCCAGGGCTTGTTGCGGGGCAGCTATTCCTTCTCTCCTCTACCTAGGAAGGCAGAGAGCCCATGGCTGAGGGTGCCTTTATGTCGACTATGCCCCCACCCCAGGCGCATATTTAAACGACGCCCCTGAAGGGAGAGGTGGCCAAGGGAAGAAGAAGAGCTGGGGGCTTCTTCGCAGCCACAGAGAGATTGCCCTCACCGGAGCTGGTAAATTCAGGACGCCTCGTTCCGTTTTGAGATAGCAGTTTGTGGATAACGGGGGTGGAGAGGGAATAGCAGAAGAAAAAAAAAGGGAATTGGAATTTTAATGAAAACCATCTGGAGTACTTGCCAAAGGGTGTAATGTTTTTAGTACAAGAAATTGCTCAGCTTAATGAGGAAAAGAGCAACGGAGAAAACTGTTAGTTTGTGCGTACCCCCGAAACTGTCGTGGAACAACGCCGCCGAGAACACGCACAGAAGCACCCAGGCCCCGGGCGGGGCTGCGGGCGCAGGTCGCCTGCCTTCGCGCTCCGCGGGGAGAAGGGAGCTTGCTGCTCCGCCAGGGAGGCTTTGAGGGATGGGTTGCGGAGGGCCCTGGGCCAGAGCCTGGAATCTGGGTCACCATGGAAACGGGCCCGCGGGTGACAACAAACACGGGATGGAATTTCAGCGTTCGAAGCCAGGCCGCAGAGGCAGAGGAATGGGAAAGTTCAGGAAAGTTTTTTTTTGTTGTTGTTTTTAACCCGGGGGTGGGGGGAAGCACAGAAGGGAGCCAGCAGGGTTCGGAATCGGAATCGGGGCTCTCTGCCCGGCACCCCAGCAGAGGCACCGGGAGCCAGATTCCAGAGTCTGGAATCTGCATGATCAGTATGTAAATGCCAACTATCCATATGGCTGAAGAAAAGCGGGCCTTGATTGAATGAAAAAAGATCCATGTGATGGAGGAAAAATTTTTACAGTTACTAGGCAGAAAAAGTTTTCAAAAGAATCTATGGACTCCAGAATGTTCTTTGCTGGGGCCTTTAGAAATAGAATGGCCAGCATCACGGGTGGACAGAGTCAGGGGCTGGGACTGAAGGAACCACGGAGACATCCACTGCAGGCCTTTGCTTTGCAGATGGGGAGACCAAGGCAGAATGGGGGGCTGGGTCCCATGTCCTGGCTGCTGATACTAGGTTCTTTCCTTGACAGCCTGTCCCAGGAGCCGGAAACAAACTCACAGTAGACCCTTGTAGTCCACAAATGGGCTTCCGTGAAATAGTGTAATCTGGCAGTGGTAAAATAAGGAATAACACTTGCTTCAGAGCTGGGGATTGTTAACCCTGGGGTTAGAAAAGGGGAGAAAATGCATAATGGATTGGCATTCTTAGAAACGGAAATTAATATGGTGGAAAATCCACTCTGGTTTCAGTGTTACAACTGACCGTCAGTAGTTGAGAAGGAGCCTCGATTCTGAAAAGAGAAAGAGACTCAACAGTTAAGAATTTAGCAAAGATAGTTTTAAGATTGTTTTAAATATGCAAGTTACATAACTTTATAACCATTTCAAGAAATCATCTTGAGATTTTCTTAGCAAAAAATGCCCCTGAATCAGCCAACAGGAAATAAGAAGTCCAAGGAATTTCTGGAAATAGGAGAGGTTGTTTGTTTGTTTGTTTTTCAAGTGGAAAAAAGTTTTTAAGGAAAAAGGAAGCCCTGGCCCACATAAAGATAGGGTTTCTGTAAAACTAATTTGAGAGCAGGAGGGAAAGTGGAAGCCTCGGGAATGGAGTGCGCAGGCCCTGGAGGGCTTTGGGTGGGATGCTGAAAACTCCAACCCCCGAAAACGGACGCCAGAAATAGCCCGTTTTACAGTAAAGATGAAATTCCATTCACTGAAAAAATAACAAATCTGCACGAGACTATCCACAGCCCTGTTGATGTTTACAGAGGAACTTAAAGTATTTCAGCACTTCACAATCCAGAAATACTCACTATTTATCCTGAAGTCACCGATTTTCCCTAAAGCTCTGCTTTGTAACTTTTTATCCTGAAATCCCCTATTCCCCTTACTCAGTCGTTAAAAATAGGGGGAATTGTTATTCATTTTCTCAGCACGAGTTTTCGACAATTTACTCTGTGCCAGGCCCCAAATATAGTGCTGTGATCATATCTGATTATTATTACCTCTTTGGCTTAATACCACATCTGCGTTTTTAATATTAAAATGCAGAGCTGGCTGGGAATCTTTGAGCCTCTCATAAAATGCTGAGAGTCGTCCACCTTCAAATACTTGAGTACTACGCAAGCGTAAAGAGGCCACTGCCCATTCCTAATGAGAA
Organism: Micronycteris hirsuta; assembly: GCA_004026765.1. Classification (NCBI taxonomy): domain Eukaryota; kingdom Metazoa; phylum Chordata; class Mammalia; order Chiroptera; family Phyllostomidae; genus Micronycteris; species Micronycteris hirsuta. The sequence goes on from PVJI01016760.1 coordinate 18,131, forward strand.
TCTTCTGTTTATGATTCATGGATTAAACCCATATAATGGCTTTATATACATGCCCAAAATATGTGGATCCACAAGAGGTCTGAGAGTATTCACCTAAGTATGTATGTGCTCGTGAGAAAGTGTGTGTGGGAGGGAAGGAAGGAAGGAATAGAAACTGTTTCCATTTTAAAAAGCTAGGAGGGCAAGCAAAAGCTCTTCGTGCACATCATTGAGGGAGCGGGCACAGGGCGGCAGGGTGGCAGAGGCCAGGGCCTGTCCAGCCCTCGTTCCTTTGGCCCTTGAAGAGACTGCACTCTCAAGGGGAACAAGCCCTGGTGTTTGTCTTCCTCAGTACTAATCACACTGTTGTGATGGTTCTTGATCTCAGTGGTTTTTAAAATGTGAAAACCCTTTTATCCTTTCATGAAAACCTCATTTAAAAAAACCTCAGTCACTCAGGTTTTCATGACCTCAGTGCTAACTCTCACACTGAGAGAAAGGCGCCCCGGTGTTGGCACGATAGCCCCACACCGTGAATTCCGTCTCGCGGTACCAGCCTGAGTGGGAAGGGCCGCAGACGAGATCATCTCCACTTAGGGTGCCCAGAGGCTTGTCGTGAGAACACGCTCTCCCAGCAAGGTGTCCCTTTCTGGCCAGTTCCAGATCGTACCCAGCGGAAGAGCAGAAGCTTACATACTTACTGGACGTGCTCTGAGTGAGGGGCACAGACCCTTGCCTGTCCCCTCCCTGGCCTGTTCCCACAACTTGCTTCTAGTCTTCGTGGAGAGAAGCAACCAGAAACGCTGGAGCTATTACTCGGATGTTCTACATATGCTGTACAAAGCTGAGGAGTATAACTTCTTTTCTTGCCAAAATGCCTCTGTGAAACTGGATTTTTCCACAAGCTCGTGAACCAGAATGTGTTGAACTCTAGTTCGTATTGTGTTGTCAAATATAGAAGCCCAACAGACAGACTGTATCCAGGTGACGTCCTGTATCCAACTAGGAAAACGGCAATATCATTTAGGAGGCTTTTGGTTGCAAGTAATATGAAACTCAACTAACAGAAGCTTAGGCAATAAAGAAGTTATTTCACATAACCAACCCAGACCAGGAATGGTTAATTCCACAACCAAATAACATCACCCAGAACCCTGGTACTTGTCCATCTTTAGCTTCTTGTGTCTTCCTCGGCTGTCATCTTGCTCCCCTGATGGTCACAAGATGGTGGCCACAACCCTGGGCAACACAACCTCACATCAGAAGCAGCAAAAGGATTATCTTTTCCTTCTAGTTCAAGGATGGGCAGATGGCAGAATCAGAGCCACTGAGAGTTTGGTTGGGAAAGGGGGGCACGCACGCACGCACACACGCATGCCCACTGGATGGATGCGGCCACATGTGCTGCTGCAGCTGTCTTGAAACTATGTGGTGAGTGCGTATCCAAGAATGACTTGACTGTTCAGAGGACAGAAGAACCAAGCCCAGAGACAGGGCAGAACTGGATACGAATGTCATTCTGAAGCCATGTACACCCTTGGCCTTCTCAGTTACGTGAGCCAGTAAATTCCTTGTTTGGTAGGGCTGGAAGGTGGGTTTTCTGTCACTTGCCACACCGAGACCTCTCTCATACACCTTACTTGTCTAACTTTTCCAGCCCTACACTAGTCCTCCAATTTTGTTTTGTGTTTCTAAAAACATTACTGCTTGGGACAGTCTGCAATATACTTGACCAGTATTCCTTAAAACAGACAAAGTTGTGATAAACAAAGACAGACTGAGAAATGATCACAAATTGGAGGGAACTACGGAGAAATGAAAACTAACTGCAACGTGTATCCGGATAGGATCCTGGAGCAGACAAAGGATACGGAAGAAAAAACTAGGGAAAAAGTTGCAGCTTAGATCACAGTGGTGCACCTGTGTCAGTTTCTTCATTTTGACAAATGCACTGTGTTACGATGTTGACATTGGGGGAAGCCAGGTGAAAGGCATATACGAGAGCTCTCCTATCTTTGCAACCTCTCTGTCAATCTGAAATTCTTCCAAAATAACAACTTCAAAAAATAAATAATTGGTCACTAATGTTCCAACATCTCTAAACACTGAATAAGGCTGACTTCTTCAAGCCACAGATAATAATGGTAAGTCCCAAAAGAGGTTAAGGGACTCGTCCGTGGCACCTGGCAACTCATGCCAGAGAGGAGCCTGGAATCCAGGTCGTATCACCTGGACGCGTACTGCAGCCCAGGGGTCCAGGGGCCTTGCTCAAAGGATTTTGTTTCCATGGAAACAGGTCTGCTCTGAGCACACTAAATTCCCTTGCTGTTCCCCATATTAGCTCTGGACTATTACATTTCAAAGTCCATTTTTCACATTGATAAATTACACAATTACAGCAGTCCAGGAATGAGCTATAACAGCATGCAAAAGGAATTTGAACCAGAAATTTAAACTACCATATGGTCAATGGATTAACATTAACCATAAATAGAAACCATCACATTCTCTGGTTCCTGCCAATGGCATTCATATGAATTAAGCGTTTTCTGAATAGCAATACATGAAAAAATGTTAATGCAAAATAAGCCCAAGCCACACAATTTCCAAAGACAGCTTTTAAAGGGGCTGCATCTCGGATGACTTAGGTGGGAGTGAACGTGGCATCCTGGACAAAACGATATTAGATGACTCAGAAAGTGGTTCCAGTGATGACACCAATGTCAGCGATTCAGTTTAGATAATGGTAAACTTTGGCGATGTTTGGGTACAATGTGTTCCCTAAAATGTGAAGGAAAAAGCAGAGTAAACTCAGGCCCCCCTCTTGTGTCTCATGAATTCCTCCAGGCAGAGTCCGATAATACAGCCTCAGGGTGAGTCTGAGTAAAAAGAGATACACCCTTGATCACGTGCTGTCCCCCTAAACCATGCCGATCCCATCCTCCAGAACCCCTTCCTGTAGTGCTTCTGTTATCCACACCCGGGCCCGCAGAGCTGGGCACACAGTTGGCCTCAAATGTTAGTTCTCCCCTCTTCCTCTTTTCCCTACCCAATAATTATTCCTCTTCCATCTTGTGAGAAACGGCCCTTAGGCAGAGCCCAGCATCCCCTGGGATGCTGATCACAGAATGTCAGAACCCAGGGGATCCCTGAGAAACATGGACTGAAGTATGCTGATGGGCACCCTTCCCTGTGATTGCTGGTGACTATTGGAATTATCTGATAAAAGTTACGAAAATCATTGCCTTTCCTTGGCATGGAGGTGATTTAGGAAGCACATCTTGATGAAGGAACAAGCCACGATTTCTGACGTTGGCCACAGTGCCCCTCATTAGCTAATGGTTATACGACAGAAGATAAAAATGATCTTGCTTGACAGGCAGGAATAATGGGCCCCAAATTACAAAATGTAATTTAGAAGGAATGTAGGCAGTGCCCTGCAGTTAGGTTCCAAAAAGTGCCTCGCAGAGGCCCAGGAGGCAGCGCGTGATGACAGCAAGAGCGGAGGCCCGAGCCTGGGAGTGCCAGGTCCTGCCCGAGCCTCGGACCAGCTGGCCGCGCTTAGACAAACGACTAGCTTCAGGGAATGCACTCTTCTCATCTGGAAAATAAGAAACTCAGATGAGATGATCTTGAAGCCGTTCTTTGCCAACAATAGAACGATGATTCAATGAATTATGCTGCATTTCCATGATAGAGTGTCATGCAGCTGTTGCAAGCTCTGTGTTTCCCAAGAATATCTGATAACATGAGAAAGTGCTTGTGACATGATGTTAAGTTAAAATTAACATTTTAAATGGATTCTGGTTGTAATATTGCAAGAAGAAAGAGATGAATGTTATTGGAAGATAAATGTGCGTCGAATAGGTAGGGGAGTTTTCTGATAACTGAAGTTGTCCACCAAAGGGACCAAGTCCTTCCGAGGGAGGTGAACTGCCCCTTGGAGGAACAATCCAGCCAAGGGTGCATGGCCGCCTGACAGGGACGTTGGCCCTGAGATTCCTTCGGTGGGCAGGAAGCATTGGTCTCAAATAACTCCTCGGACACTAACAGTCAACAGAAAGCAGGAGAAGACACTATCCCTGGGGGAAGTGAGTGGAGGTGCTGCAAAACTCTGCAAAGCCCTGGCTTGATCAGTGAGAAGATTTGGTGTTAATTCTTTGAATTGGATTTGGTCTGTAGCCTGATGCAGCAGAGCAAAAAACTTACTGTGGAAGCTAGAGACATCACTGCAAAGCATAGAGAACTAGCCACTTCCCTCTGATAGAGCACAGATTATTTACGTGGGAATTCTGTAGTTGATTTGAAATGCTGAGTTTGCAAAGCCACTTCCATTGACTTGGCCAAGATGGGAGTAAATATGTTAGGGACCAGCCAGAAGCTTGGTGGGAATGAAGGATTCTGCATACACCTGCATATATGTGTGACTGTGAAAGTGACAAAAATCAGCCCAGGTCCCACATCCTATTATCAATAGGCCCCTTGTGTTAGGTGCTTTAAGAGGAAGTCGGCATGAACTAATTGAAGTTTTCCTTAGCATGGGAGGTTGGTTATTTTTACCATGTAATCTGTATCTCTGACTTATTCCCCTCCCTCAAGTTCATTGTACTTCAGCCACTTGGACTAAATTTTGATTCCTCAAAAACACCTAGCTTATTCCCATTGTAGAGCCTTGGCCCTTGCTCTTCCATCTACCCAGGATGCTCTACTTCTAGATCTTTGTATGCCTGGCTTCTTGGGTATGAGCTGAAAAGACACTTCTTTGTTGAGTTCTTTGCTGACCACCAACCAAAATTAGTAACTCTGTCCACAGCAAGTGTCTCGGCCCAGAGAGCCCATTCTCTCCATCACATTGTGTTTGATTTTCTTTCTGGAACTCGTACCTATTGGAAATTGTCTTGCTCACTTATTTCCTGCTTGTTTATGGTCTTTCCTCTCCATTCAGACATAAGCTCTGTGAGAATAGGGACTGTCTCTGTTTTTGTTCACTGCCACATCCTCTGCCTTTAGCACAGTTGCTGGCCCATGGTACACCTGCCATGAGCATTTGTTGAGTGAATAAATGATTACATGAGTATAATCTTTCCCACCTTGCTCTTGGAGATATTTCCACTTATATAATATAAAGTTTTTTCTGGAAGACAAAGCAAGTGAGTGAGTGAGATGCAGGTAGAAACAGACTCTTTTGTTGAAAGGACTCATCCCTGGCAACTTGCCCTTTAATGGGCTTAGTATCCTGAAGTGACCAGGGAGGAAAGGAACACAGGACTTTCTCCAGGGCTCTGCTTGCTAGTGTGCTCAGTGCCTGAGTTCACTGACAGAGGATGGCTCTGAAAGTCTGAATGCACCTGACCAAAGCTGAGCTCAGATCACCTCCGAGGGCTTTTGCCCCATAGGGAACTTCTTTCAGCACTGCAGGAGGAAGAGACCTGTAATTATTTAAAGGAAAGAAGGTGGGAGGATCTCTCTTTGGAATGTCATCTCACAGGCTTTCCTGAGTTAGGAGTAATCTCGGAGTACCCTAAGCATATTGGCCAACACAGACAGAGCTGGCTTTGGCCTCTTGGGGAAGTCCATGTGCAGGGACAGGGAAACAAGCTTTCTCTAAGGAATTTTGCGAAGTCGGAATATGGGAATGTCATCTCCAGCACAGCGACAGATATTTGGGAGGAAAGGATTGCTCAGAGGTGAAGGGAGAGGGTGAATAAACAGACTACAGGGACCATGCCCATTAGGAAGGTAGCTATGGGGGGTATATTTTTGGCTAAAACACTAAACTGTTGGGGTGCCTTTTATTCCTTGGTTCGCTTATAGCTGCTGGAAGCATAAAAAGTGATTATTCTTCATTTACTTACTCATCAGCTAATATTATTGAGAAATGGTTATGTTTCAGATATCCTTTTTGGTTTTAGGGAATCAAACAGGACGGACAGGGTCCTTTTGCACACAGGGCTACATTCTAAAGACGCAGACAGACATTTAAGAGATATTTGCACATGTAATTAACAACAGATGGGAACCGATATGTAGGCGAGTTGGCTAAACGAAAAGAAGGTGGCAGGGCCAGTTTCTTTCTTGCTGCACCCCACCTGTTGTAAGACCCCACAAGTCTTGAAGGTAGACAGCAGATAGTAGCTTAAGGAAGGAGGTGAGCACCAGGCGTAGATCCCAGGCTTCCCAGGCTCTGTAGAAAAAGGGCTGGATCCAGGGAAGCACTGAAACCGAGAGGCCCACACCTTCCCCCACTTCACGCCTGGCTCAAGCCGTGCTCTAATGGGCAAGTGCTCTGGGCAGGTCCCTGTTGGCCCACTCCAGCCTCAAACCGTTTCCCTGCTCTTTGCCAACAGCTGAAAGCCACATGTGTCTTTCTGAACACAGTCTTTCTCACTTATGTCAGCTCCTCCAGGAAGCAGACTTCAGGATGAAGTTAGGCGTACAAAAAATTTATTGGGAGTGATGACTGTGAAGGAAAGGGAAGAAGGAGCAGAAGGAGGAGGGGAGAGACTCAGAGCAGTACAGACCCAAGAGCATCTCGACCATCCAGTGGGGAGCTTTAGAACAAAGACTGCCCGTTAGAGGAGTCCTGCACTGGACAGAGATTGTCAGGCCCTAGTGGCCCTGACTACACAGCCGCAGGCTATTGCTGCCCAGGAGAGTGTACTCTCGGCTCAAACAGCAACAGATCCTGAAGGATCTGCTCCTATTGACAGGTCCCCTCTGGAAGGGAGAGCCGAGCGGCGTACTCCCAGGGCTGCCGCGCAAGGTCGGCATGTAGCAGCGCTCTCACCAACAGCCGCGTTCTCCATGGCCACCACTGACAGCCAAGGGAGGGCTTCCGTAAGCACAGGCCTTGGCCTTCAGGGAAGGCAGTAGGGGCGACACGGGGGAGAGGGGCACAGAAGGCACGGGCAGCCCCTGGTGTTTGAGGACACACCAGAAATGTCATCATGACTCAGGCAGCGCCGGCTACAATGGCTGAATGGACATCTGGGGGCGGAAAACAAAGCAAGCCTAATTCAGAGAATACTGGCAGGTGGCAGACTGCGAGGACACCACAGTGGACGAGGCAGTGCTGGGGATGCAGGATGACCTGTACCGCACAATCTTCAATGGAGGCCACCCGGCCCACAAGTTCAGCGCCTGTTCCTTGGTTCCCTGTGTTCTCCTCATGGGAAACCTAGACTCCTGCCTCTAGAAACACCGATCCACTTCCAGCGGGGGCACTCCTCCTGATCCTCAATAGCTCATTGACTAATATTAAAGAAAAAAGTTGAAAATTGTTCTGATTTTTAAAATTCAAGATCCAAGTTGACTCTATCTTAAACTAATTTTAAGTCATATTTCTCAAAATACATGAGAACCATCAACTTAGCAGTATGGTTAGTCTAATTCAGTGATTTTCAACCTTTTTCATCTCATGGCACACATAAACTTATTACTAAAATTCTATGGCACGCCAAAAAATATATTTTTTGCCCATCTAACCAAAAAATATGTATAATTTGGATTCATTCACACCAGAGGGATATAGTTGTATTGGCTATCATCATGTTTTTCATTTGACAATCTAAGGGAAAAGCAGTCAGCGCCCCTGACTAAATAGTCAGGTATCGCATTTTTTAAAAAATACTTGCGGCGCGCCAGTGTTCCACGGGCGGTGCCCTGGTTGAAAATCACTGGTCTAATTTGATAGTTCTCTGAAAACTTCATCCGGAATTTCACGTCCAGTGTTAAAGAGGCCCTTGAACACACCAAAGATGATAACGTATTATGAGCTGAGGAATAGGCTGAACTAAAATTTCTGTATCTAAGACCCAAAGATAAAATCACGTGAAATATAACAATGATGAGCCAGCAAGAAGGGTCCCATGTTTTCAAGCACCCCACATATTATAAACACACCCAAAACCCTAAACACCCACCCTGGGGAAGAGCACCACTCAGAGCCCAGGAAAATCCATCTCCAGACCCTTTGCTCTGAATTCTCAAGACGAAGGTGACAGAGCGCTGTGAAGGTGTGGCATCAGAGACGGGCAGCGTGCTCAGATGGCCGCGGAAGCGCGTAGGTCAAGAAAAGTCATGTTAACCTCCTCAGTCCTTCCTCAGAGAGCATGAATGCAATAGACCCTTGCATAACAGAAAATAATTTCCCAGGAGTGCCGAGCATTCACTTTCTTGCTTCTCTTCGTGTTCCAAATGTGTGATTCTCGATGTTCTCATTAACTAGTGCTGCCTTCACAGCGTTTGTGTATCTGTGGTAGCTAAGGAACATTTTGCAATATTAAATAATTCACATTGCTGTTGAATTTGGTTGTTAGCTTATACTTGAAGTAGGTAGACCTCCACTTGCACCCTTGGCCTGGGACTCACAAATGTGAGGGATATGCCTGGACAGCGGTATCCTGGTTACCAAGCAGAAGTCAACAAAAGGATCCATGTAAATTGGGCCAGAGTTCATGAAAACATTCCCATGATGGATCGATCGTTAGCAATGATGATAACCACAGCAGCCGTCCTGTAAACACACCCGGAGGCACTGGGCCTGACACATTTTGCTTGAATAGTCAGCTCTTCGCCCCATTCTCTGCCGTATCTCCATGTGCTGTGGGAGAAATGCTGAGGAGCAGCCCTCAGGCCCTGGGCCTCGGCAGGCCCTAGTTGTAAAGGAAAGACCACTTCTAGTTCTACCCCAGGCCTTGCGCTTCCCAAGGAGGGAACCTGGGCTCTCTGAAGGTCGTGCTCCCCAGATATTCCTCAGCGGGCTCCCAGGTGCCATCCCATGTGGAGCCTAGAGCCAGACTTCAGACAGGCTTGTCACTCATCCTCAGCCCCAGCACTGCTGCCCCTTCTGCCCGGTGTCCTTGTGAGGGCATCTCTGCTGGTGGCTGGGCTGCAGTGCCCCCTGCCAGAGCACCCCTGTTGAGCCCCAGCCTAGAGACCTGGCTCCCCCACTGGCCCCGTACTCCATGCACGGAAGTTCTCCTCCCCAGCTGCTCCAAGCATCCTTGGAGAGCCCCCAGCTCAGCCCTCCCGCAGAATCCTTTATTTCATGCTACCTTCTCTCAGCTCCCAGACATCCTCCAAGGACAGGGTTCTCTTACGGCATCCTCCATCTGGTCGTCTACCCTCGACCCACCCAGTCACCCGAATCCCCGTGGCACACGCCCAGTGCAGAGAGAGTGGGTCTTCCCCTTCTTGTGCCACCGGTGAAAGTGCTGAGTGGTGTCCTCCAAAGCAGACATTTAGTCTGCCCCCATCGTGACCCTTACAAAATAGTCATTTTCTAAAGTTTTAAAGGAAAAGAGAAGAAAGTCCATGTGAAGATCCAATTTCACCACATGCTCTGGTTCACATCCAACAATCCAGCTGCCATCTTCTCAGCTGCCAGAGATTTCCAACCTGTCCCTCGGAGCTGGCAAGCTCAGGAGGGGACATCAGAGCCAATCCCCCTCAGCTGTCACACATCTCCGAGGAGAAAGGGGTCCTCAGAGCCGAGTTCTGGAGTGGCCCCAAAGGGATGCAAGGGTGCCTGCACATGTCCCAGTTGTCAGATGGAGGACCAGGGACACCAAGCAGCTCGGCCCCCTACTTTACAGGGGGGGAAATTGAGGTGCATAAAGGAGAAGCAGCTGACCCGGTCACTCTGAGTCAGGGCAGGACAGGAGCTCTGACCCACGGCACTTTCCATCACAGAAAGTCTGGGGACTCTGTTCCTGGGAGACAAGCCAGTAAGTAGGAAGGAACTTTCAGTGCCTTCTCACCGCACATAAGCAGGACAGTGACCAGGCAGTGTGGGCAGGAGACCTTGGACAGTCGCCAACCAGGCTGGCCAGCTCCAGACTTGTCTGGGCCTGGAGAAAAGGGAGAACGGTGCGAGCAGGAGGGAGGGATGGGGCAATGATGACTCCCTCTTCACCCCTGCTCTGCCTCCACCTTTTTGTCCCTTCCAGAACCCATACTTCCCGTTCTCCCCGCACTGCGGCATATCCAACTGGCCTTCCCCACGGTCTCATCACCTGGGCCTCCTTCTGAGCAGAATAGGGGCAAGGCGAGAAGATACTTGCAAAAGTAAATGAAGAGGCTGGTGAGTAGGTAAGATATGCACCGGATACCCTGGTACAGTCAGAGCACCCAGTACAGCTCCCCAGGGAGAAAGACCTGCAGCCCCAGCTGGCCGTGGAGCGCCTTGGGGCAATGGCGCTCATCCTCGGGGACGCGCTGGAATTACCTAAGGAGCTTTAAAAAATACAGATGCCTGGGCCCACCCCAGAGAAGGACTGACTTTTTTTCAGTACAGCCTGAGCAACAGGAGTTGTAAAAAGCTCCCTCGGTGGTTTCAATATGTAGCCAAGGTTGAGATCCCTTCATAGGGAAAAAGGCCCTGGTCCGTCTTGTATTGGGTTCTCTGCTTCAAAAAGAAGCAAGTGATGTTGAGGCAGGAAGTACTCAAATCCTTTTCCCATCCTATTCTCAGCCTGCACTCCAGAAATTACAATTGCTCTAACCCGGACTGTCCGATGGCCTGCTGAGATCCCAGCCCCGGGACCCCAGTCCTCTGCGACCACTGTCAGGTCTCCACACCTCAGGGTCTCCAAAGTCCTTTCTGGGTCTCAGAGTCCCTTTGCACACGACTCTGTGAAAAATGCCTGGAGTCACCACTGCTGTGAATGTGATCGTCTTAAAAAGTCATCTTCCCGTTCTTGTCAGGATAGAGTAACCAGTACCAGATGTCTTCTCACTACGAAAAATGAGAAAATTGGGCAAACATAGGAAACAGCTGTTTCCAAGTCCAGGACCACAGGCAGTGCAGGGCTGTGCCTGAGGAGAGTCAGGAAAGACCATGGGCCCCGCGATGGCCCTGGCTTTCGGCCGGTGCCGCTGTTCCAGATGTGGCTCGGGAGAACGCCTACAAACAAAGCCACACCACGCACACTGCTGAAGACCAGGGATAAGGGGGAAAGCTTAAAGGCAGATAGGTGATAAAAGACACACACCACAAAGGGGAAAAATGAGGATTACCATAAATTTATCCTCAGGGGGAAAAAATGCAAGCTCAAAGATAATTAATTGAATGGCATCTTTAAGCTGCCGACAAGAAAAAGAAATCAATCTAGAACTCCGTAAGAAGTGAAAATGTCCTTCAAAACTGAAGTGAAGACATTTTTAGACAAACAGAAGCTGACAGAATGTATTGTCAACAGATCTAGTCCACAAAATATTATGAAGGTTTATAATAAATGTCGATGGAAACTTTCAATTAACAGAACGAATGTAACTTTTTCAGTTTGAAGAGCAATGATTCCGATGGAAGCTTGGACCTGCGCAAAAGAATGAAACAGGCCGCCCTGGCCGGGCGGCACGGGCGCTTGAGCATCGTTTCATACACCAACGGGTTGCAGGTTTGATCCCCATTCGCGGCGCAAGCGGGAGGCAACCAATCGATATTTCTCTATCTTACTTTATGTTTCTCTCTCTCTCTCTGTCTCCCTTCCTCGCTCTCTAAAAGTCGATAAACATATCCTCCAGCAAGGAAAAAAAAGAATGAAACGTACCAGAAATAACAAATGAGTGGTAAATATGAAGGATTTTTTCCCTCATTTTGAAATGCATTTGATAGATAATTGGCTGTTCAAAGAAAAAATAATAATATATAATGAGATTTATAACACAGTAAAATGTATCATAACAATAGTGCAGCCTGGCCCAGCCCTGGGTGCGGGCTGCCAGGCCAGAGCTTCCTGTGGACGGTCTTCCAGGGGCTGATGAAGACAGGGGCAGTGTGATGCCTGACAATGAGCTGACTGCGCACGCACAGTCCCACCGCACCTGGTCTCCATTTAATCCCATGACTGCAGGTCAGTCGTACCGGTGTTTGACCGTGCGAACAAAGCTGGCGTGCACTTCAGCGAGGTCACAGGCATCTGCAAGTGTGTCACAGGCTGGCAGAATGTCTTCCACACCAACTCGGGGATGATTGACGAGAAGGAGCTCAAGCAAGCAAGCAAGCACTCTCAGGTTTTGGCTATCCACTCTCCGACCAGTTTCACGACATCCTCATTCAAAAGTTTGACAGACCTGGATGGGGACAAGTCTCCTTTGACAACTTCATCCAGGGCTACATCATCGTCTTGCCCATCTAAACGCCTGTGGTTTCCCCCAGAGGCTGACAGATATATTCAGACGCTACCATTTGGATCAGGGTGGCTGGATTCAGGGGTCACGTGAATAGTATCTCTCCATGGGCTTCAACATCACATTACACTGGCCTTTTACAAACAGCAACATGACTTATGGAATAAAAGACTGAAAATGCCAAATCTCTTACCTGTAATGAAATGGAGCGTGGATGCAGTAGATGGCTGTTCTTCCCTTAGACTTTGCATCATTAATATTTGGGAACCCAACTGTACCTAGTGCATAAGCTGATTAACATTTTTGCAGTTGTAACAATAGCCATATTCTTATTCAGACACAAGCATTTGATTCGGGGCTGTTTAATTGTGCCGTGAGGTAAGATATAATAATGTTTCAGGTATTCTGCATGTAAAACTCTCATCATATGCTTTTCTGTATATCTCCAATTCTATAGTGGAAATACTTTTATTAGCCAATAGGAAGTTTAAAATATTATGGAACTTGCACAGAAGGCTTTGCATGTGCCTTACTTTTAAAAAGGGGGCAGAGGGTATTGTATTCATTTGAATATGCAACATAAGCAATAAAGCAATGTACTCCCTTTTTTTTAATCTTCACCCAAGACTAAGTTTATTGATTTTAGAGAGAGAAAGAGAGTGAGAGAGGAGAGAGAGAAACATCGATGTAAGAGAAACATCAGCCAGTTGCCTCCCACACGCACCCTGACCAGGGATCGAGCCCACAACCTTTTTGGTGCACAGGACGAAGCTCGAACCGACTGAGCCACCTGGCCAGGGCTAGCAACGTACCCCTTTAAAAAAATTACCTCTCTATCTAGGACATAACCATTGTTAAAATGCAAATCACTCAGGGCTCTCTGCATTAGCCCCACATAAGATACTTCTTTGGAATTAAGCTATATTTTTAAAAACTGTCCAAGAAATGTTTCCTCCTTTATTATGGGAACTCTCCGTGTGTGTGCTTATTTATTTATTTATTCAGCCTTTCTCATCAGTTTGTTCTGAAGCTCGGAGCCTGATGAGACTTTGCTGTTCCTTGGCAGCCACCCCCTTTTCTCACCTGATGCTGTGTCCTGCGGACACCACCACCTCCCACCACCTCTGGGGCTGTGCTGCTACTGCCACTGTTCGGGGGAGCTCAGGAGCGCTCAGTGAGAACGGGGAGGGTGGGATCCGTTTATGGCTATTCTCCTGGCTCTTCCTCCCTTCCACCTCAGCCTTCTTCCTCACCAGCCCCCCCAGGGAGGGACACTGTGGGGCTACAGGACTGGGGACCCCCTGATGGAGACGAGAAAGGCAAGTCTAGGGACAATGAAGTCACACCCCAGATTTCTGAAATGTGTTTTAAAGGGCATGGGAGTGGCTTTGCAGGTGAATTCCATAGAATGGGTCTTTTAAAAAATTCCCATCAAAAATGTTTTCACTGTTAGCACAATTTCAAAGTGAATTATCTAAGGGTTTCTCTCCCTCAGTGTTTATTTCACACCTCCAGTCCAGTGGAACCGGCCTGGGACTGTACTGCTGCTCCCCCTCCCTAAATGTGCCCCCACACCCTCTCCCCAAGTGTGCCTTCACACCCCCCAAATGTGCCCATACAAAGAGCTGCAGCCTTTCCTTGGAACCTCTCCTGCTTTCTCACACCTGAACATCCCATGCCCCCATGCCGAGACCCACCGCCAGGCAGCCCGCCAGGCACCCACTCTCAGCCATCCTTGGGAGGGGTGGGACCTGCACAAAAGTCCTGGGGGGCAGAGGAGTTTCAGAATCCAGAGCTTTTGGGGTCTTAGAGAGTTAATGTGGTGTGTATTACCTGTATTGTATAAGATCCCAGTGGGGTCTGGTGCAGAATCCAATAATCAGATGTAGCAGCATTTCTGCACCAATGTTCACACTCCATGGGACAGTGAGGACAAAGAGCTTCAGGCCGGTTCAGTTCAGGCTGTGCTGCCAAAGTGAGTCATTTAAAAACAGGCAGTTTTCAGAGCTGGTTTACCTTCTGGAATTGCTGATAAGGGAGGGTAGGTCTGCCCGGCCTGTCCTTTCTCTTCTTTTTATTGCTTGAGTTATTTCCAAACTAATCGCTCATAAAGAAATTCCTATGGTGTTTGTGGGCAAAGTTTGAAAGGCAGTTAATAAGTAGTGACGAAATCCTTGTACTCAGGCCAACTTTAAATACAAAAAAAAAAAAGTCTTTGTTTCACCTGGGCCAACCCCTTTCACAAGGACCAGCAGCTGCCCATCTGTCATCTTCTGTGTTCCCTATTTTGTCTTCAAAGAACCAAGCCATCTGGCACCTTCCAGCCCAGCCACCTTGCACCTGCACCGTCCAGATGGCCACCTTTTCTTCAAAAGCACCTGATCCCCTCCTTTAATCCTGCCTGACATCCAGAGTCAGTGTGTGTTAATCACAAAGCTATGGGGTGGCTTGGTCCTTGAAAGAAAGGTGATAAGGACTAATTATCCGAGGGCCACTCGCAGACCCCTTTTAAATAGAATCAGTGTGGGAGCACAGGAAATCTCCTGATAAATCGCAGAGACGGTTCCTGAGGACCTCCCTCAAGACGTCACCTGCACTGATTTCAAGTGGACCGTCCTGCATCTCCTCGCTGCCCAGCACATGCTGCGCACAGAGCCTTCTCTTACTAACCTCACACAGTTCCCACAGCCCTCCCCGCAGCTGCCCTTGGCAGGTGGGGATATTGTTGTAGAGAGAATTTGACGTACCTGCTCCTGTTTCTACTCTGTTTAGAATTCAGAAATTGGCCACCTGGATGGTCTCACTCCCTCCGGTCATTGTGATGGCCCAGATTCCTATTTTACATGATATCCTCAGGCCCCTTCCCTTTCTCCTGGTCCGCGTGCTCTCGTTTCCTGCTCCCACTGAATTCCACACTCCTGTCCTTTGTCTCTGAGTGTGGCTAAACTAGACAACACATCCCCCGTTCTTTGTTCATCACCAAATGCCTGACATGTCAGGTGCTGCTAGTAAGAACACCTTCCACCGAAGAGCTGGGGTACGGGGAAGGTGGGGGCCATGCTACAGGCCCAGCCATTACATAGCTTAAAAGAGACTGTCTGACCTTTTAAAAGGAGGTTTTGATCTCTTGGACCCAGAACTCCTTTTGTTGTTGTTGTCATTGTCGTTTACATATTTTATTTATTTATTTTTAGAGAGAGAGGAAAGGAGGGAGAGAAACATTGATGTGTGAGAGAAACTGATCGGCTACCTCTTGCATGCCCCCAACTGGGGACCTGACTGGTAACCCAGGCATGTGTCCTAACCGGGAATCAAACCAGCAATCTTTTGGTCTGTAGGCCAGTGCTCAGTCCACTGAGTCACACCAGCCAGGGCAGGCCCAGCTTTCTGACTCTCCTCACACCCTCCTTCTCTCGCTGGGCTCCCTTCGTGCTCCATCTCATAATTCTGCTCATTTGAATTTGCAGAGCAACTTCTTTTCCTTTGCTGCAGTCCAGCTGACACAGACCAGGCCCAGTTCGGCCGAGGCCAGGCCACGTGCCCTATCGCACTGCCACCGGGGGGCTTCTCTTGGCTGGGCACCTGCACACTGTGCCTACGGTCAGACTCCCAGTGCATGTGTGTGTGTGTGTGTGATTGATCCCGCTGGTCTGGGCGTGCTGTGTGTCCATGCCTGTGTCCTGTGAGCATTTCTAGCATGATACATCAGAGCTGCTAAAATCTGCGTGCCTGCTCTGGGCCAGGCTGTGTTCCACACATTTTACGCGTGATCTTAACATTTCCGTTTTGTTATCTTCCATGTTCACAGACAAGAGACCTGAGGTGTGGGAAAGTTAAATAACACTATCACGTACTCAAGTGTCTGGGGGTCTCTGGGTTTATGTGTGTTATACGATCACATGTTCTCGTGTGTGTCCACGTTCGCATGTATGTGTGTGTGTGTGTGTGTGTGTTCCTAGCCCTAGAAACCCCTCATCCTGGCCCTTGCTCATCCAGGGTTGGTCTCTCCTGCCCTGCTCCCGGGGAGGTTAGTGCTTGCAGCTATAGATCTTGGCGTATGGCCCAAGGGCAGCGAAGGGAGAAGGGATGTCTGTGCCTCCACGTGACATGATTGAATCCAGGTGGCTCACCAGCTGTTTCAATGGGAACAGTGTCCCCTGTCCTCTGTTAACTCTTCAGTGGGACCTGGGGGAGAGGTCCTGTAGGTGGCCCGGGCTCTGGGCACCTCTCCCAGTGATGGCGTCTGGAAGCTGCCAGGCTCACTTAGGGCAAATCAAGGGAGACGGGTTCAGCTGCCCCACAGAGAAGTACAAGGCAAGACTTCCTAGCAGTGGCGGTTGACTGATGAAGGACTAGTGCGGGGCACTAAAAGCAGAACCCCCTGTCTCGGGTGGCTCGAACATGTTCCTGCCTCTACCCAATGCTGAGGGCTACTTTCACCTTCCACCGTCCGTAATCCTCGAAACAATTGGATAAGGGTAGCTTATTGTAATTGTCCCCTAGCTACAGATGACAACGTGAGGCTCAGAGAGGTTAAGTGATTGCCCAAAGCCACACATCTAGTGGCAGATCCATAACACAAGTCCAAATCTTTTTGGCTCCAAAGCCTGGACTTCTTCCATTGTACCAAAGTACCTGGGAACTACTTGATCACTTCCTTGGGGTTTTTCCAATCCCTTGAGTAAGGTGCCACCTCATGATAGAGGCTGCTGCGCTTCCATGACCCTAGGGTTTGCTGGCCTGCTGGGGGCCAGTCAGCAGCCTCCACCTGGGTTTTTCCATTCATAGAGCATGAAGCTCCCCTCTAACCACAGCCATTGTTCATCCTTAGAAACTCAACACACTGACCCAAGTCTTAATCGGCCCATTTTACAGTAAAGGGAACTGAAGCACCTGCGCCCAGTCACCCGCAGTGGGTCTGTCTGGGCAGGATGACACCTGGAAGCCAGCCTCCTAGAGCGGGACATCTGGTCCTGAGCTTCTCTCTGACTCACAGGCTCTCACCTTCGTGCAGGTGTGACTGAGGATGAAGAGATCAGAACACTCCACAAGCAGAATCTCCAAACTCCCCTGCAGGGGCCCCAGTCCTTCCCCCCACCCCACCCCTGCCTAAGAACTGTTCTTACAACAAAGCCAGGGATCCTTGGAGGGGCCTCACTGTCCCTACCTGACCAGAATCCTGCCCTTCCCTTTCACTCCCCTCTCTTACCCACACTGACCACGCTGTTTCTTGAAGTCATCAATCTGTCTGATTCCTCTGTCCCCTCTGCTTGGAATTATCTTACCTGGTAAACTTCCCATGCTTTCTGTCAAATCCTACATGTCCTCAAGGAAGCCTTCCTTGGCCCTTCAGGTCCTGCCGAGACCTCTGTTAGGTGCATCCACAGCCCGCAGGACTGGGTTCATTTAGTGTCCTGTGAAAGCAGAGACAATCTATGTCTCGTTCATCACTGTGTCCCCAGGCCACACTGCCTGGCCCACAGTAGCTTCTTAATAAGTATTTGAAAGATGAACATAGGCATGATAGAAAGGAGGAAAGGAGAGAGGGAGGGAGGAGATAGAGGCAAGGAAGCAAGGAGGAAGGCAAAGAGGAAGGGAGGGTGGGAGAGCAGCAGGGAAGAAGGCTTCTCAGCCTCTGGAACCCCACACGTTCCGCCCTTTGGGGCTCTGATGCACACTTGCTCATTGTGCTGAAGAAACACCAGTTGCAAAGCTGACGTTCCTTTGAGGTCACTCACGGGAGAAAACATATCAGAACAAGGCAACAGAGGAAGTCATTCCCAGGAATGCAAAGTCCTCTATTCTGTGGGTCCTTGACTCACTTTCCAGACACATCAGTGATGTTGCCTCCCTCAAGGTGCTCACCACTCGTGGGGTGACTATCCTGCACTCCTGCGTCCCAAGATGACTCAGCCTGCACTCCTGCCAGACTTCCTGCTATCTCCTGCTTGCTGTGCCAGCAGGGCTCCCAGGCCCTGACACTGCACATGCCTAGGCTGAGATCACCATCGCCTTGACCTTCACTACCACTGTCTCAGTCACATGTTG
The DNA here is from genome assembly GCA_004026765.1 of Micronycteris hirsuta. Lineage (NCBI taxonomy): Eukaryota > Metazoa > Chordata > Mammalia > Chiroptera > Phyllostomidae > Micronycteris > Micronycteris hirsuta. Next base: position 36,290 of record PVJI01016760.1, read on the forward strand.
GGGGAGGGAGGCGTGAGGGTGGAGGGGCTTTTTGCCTTGTCCTTTCTCTCCTTCACCAAAGATGGTTAATTTGTCACCTCTTTCTAGAAGGAGGCAACTGTAGACTGAAAAGGGACCAGAAAGAGAGGGAAGGGAACAAAAGCCTAAGCCTGCCTGCTCTGACAGTCCTGCCTCCTCTTTTATTTGTAGAAGCCAAGCAAGATGAGACTCTGACAGGGGGCCCCACCAGGCAAGGCAGACCTGCCCCTCCATAGTAGAGTCTGAGCTCCACAGTGAGTCTCACTTGCCCCAGGGACTCTTAGAAAAACCAGAAGAGGGTGTGAGAAAGACCAGGGCGAGGCACCCTGCATGGGGCAGCAAGCATCGAATGGCCTGCTTGCTCATGCCTATGGCTGGACCTGCAGTTGCTGTGCCCCTGACAGGTCTGCCCACTTACCCACCAGCCTGCAGAGAAGTCAGGCCCCACTGCAGCTGGAGCAGCTCAGCAGAGGCGGGTCGTGACCACAAGCCACAAGCCAGAGAGGGCGTGCTCCCACCATCACATCCTCCAATGGTGTTCTCGTGCCCCAGGCCTCTCTGACTGGGAAAAGCCTTTAGAAACCCACGGCTGACTTTTCCCAGAAAGCTGCATGCAGGCCCCTGGCAGCAAAAGGGCGCTGTGCCCCAGCCAGAGTGGGCGGCCCGGGCTAGAGGCCATGCGGCACAGCTGACGTTTCCCCGCAGGCCATCCCAGGAAGTTCCTAAAAGTGTCAGCGGCTTGAAAGTTCACTGTCTAAGGTACTGTTGTCCCAGTGCATCTCACAAGACTGCTGTACAGGGATAACACTGAGGGGAATGTTGATCTAGGTCCTTCTCCTCCTTTCACAAATGGGGAAACGGAGGCCTGGGTCATCCTGGTGGTAAAAGGCTGAGCCGGACCTGAAAGGAGGTCTCCCAGGGAACTCCCAGAGGGGGAGACCTCTATCTCCTACCCCCTACATGGCCTTCAGTGCCAGCACCCAGCTTTGCTCAGAGATAAACTGTAGGTGCCTGCTCCAAAGGGGGGGCTTGCAACGGAGACCCTAGAAAAAACAAAAGGGTGAAAGGGAGTTGTTGCCTTACAAGGAAGGTTGTTCTAGACTCTTTCTCCCAGGAAAAGTAAGCTGTCCC